>JAYJMB010052886.1:0-28556 GCA_036873735.1 Pouteria campechiana
TTAGTGGAACTTGAGTTCAGTAGAAGAAACTGACTCAAAGAAGTGGAGCAGGAACCCAGGAAGGGCCGAACCACTATAAAAATCTTATACTGTGTATTGTGCATCTATTTCGCTCATTCATTCAGCACCATAAAAGATTGATTTGGCCAAAAGTTTTAAAAGCTCAATTCACCCCCCCCTTTTGAGCTACCATTGTATAAGGGACCAACACTTTACCCAAGCCATAGATCTAGTAGAGCATGGGTCATCATTGTACTGGTCATCATTGTACTATGTATGGGTGTATAAGAAATAAAGTGTGGGAGTATCAAAATTTGTGTAATGACTATGATTGGTGAAATAGAACATGTTCTTGTTCTTAAAATTGAAAAAAATGTCAAAGTAAAATAAAAAGAGAAAAGAAAAAGAAAATATCAAAATTCCAAGGGAAAGGATATATTTACACATCATGAATTCAAAGGTGAAAGATGTTGAAGAAAACAATTGGCTTTACATGTCTTATATATTTGATATTGAGTTGATCTATTTATACTTCACTAGTTCCAATGGCTTTTGAGCTACATTCCCAAATATTTCTCACATATACCCTAAACCCTATTACAACCCATGAAAAGTCCTTATGATTCATGATATGCATGTGATCCCAATGATTATTGTAGATCATTTTCATTGGAATGAATTTGAATGGAACATATATCCTTCAAACACATGAGAGTAGAGTGTTTATTTCTATGAGGGTTCTACTTATTTAGTTTAATCCATCTTCAAGATAGAGAATGCTTACTGAATGATTGTAAGTTGTGTAAGAATGATTTGTTTATGATATATTATGAGTTTTGAAGAGTTTTGGTTATTTGTTGTTTATGATAATTGCAACCTTGATAATCTTTTGAGGGATAGTGAATTTTAGTCTTGTGCAAGGATGAGCAAGAGTTAAGTGTGGGGGAATTTGATGAGAATACAAAATATCATATTTTATTCCATCAATACTTAATCTTTTACACTTGTTTGACTCCTATATGCACTCATTATTCTTATATTTTGATTTAGGAGACAACTGGAGTGGTTAAGTGCAAAAAGAAGTCAACTGAAGGATTTTGGATAATTTTAGCATCACTTCATATTTTGGGCATAACTCTCTAATCTGACCTCCAATTGAGATGATTAAAGTTGTTCTAGAAACACAAGCGAAATTATACAACTTTCATGTCTGGAGTTTTCAGAGATAAGAACTACATCAAGGGCAAAAATAGGAAGAATACCAAAGTCAGGATGAAGTGCAGAGGAGAAGCAACAAGGAGTAGAGCGCCGGCGGTGCCTAATTTCGTTCTCCACTTTTTGGATTCTACAAATTTTGTATATTTTGCATATTTTTGACTCTCTATATATAGTAGTTTTCTAGGGCTTTCTAAGGGTTCTTTTGCAAGGGTTTGAGGAGGAATTGTTGGCAGCTTTCGATAGAGAATCTTCTTTTTTTCTCTTCTATTTTATTTTCTTTGTGATTTCATGACCCTCCATGGCTAAATTTTTATTCCTCGTTTAAGGAGATAGAAGCCTCATAATCAATATATTATGAGATCTAATTTAATTTAATTTTTTAATTTATACCTTGAGTATTGAATGTTCTTCTTTATTCATGATTATGATTGTTATGTTTAATTTCTAGGAGGTCTACTAGTTTATTATTCATTGCAATATATTGCTAGATTAGATATCAAATCTGTAATCATTTTATCCCCCTAATGTTTGAAGCAATTAGGGTTTAATAATTTTTTATTGTTGCAGTTATTAAATCTTAGGAAGAATATTTGACTAAATTAAATGCAACCGTTGGTGCTTGTATTGTTTAGCTTCACCAATCTCTATAAATCTTAAGGCTGCTATTAGATTAAACCTTTAGCACTAGTTTGGTGTTGTTTAGTGGTTAGGGTTAATTAGAATACTAGTTTCTAACTAATTATGTTGAAGGAGAGATAGAAAAAATAATTTCAATGGTGAATATTTATAGTATGAATTGATTTATAATTGTATCAATGATCAGTTATGAGATTCTGATGGTGGATGTCAACTTGAACCAAGGTTTTCTTCTCGATAGATTTTTTTTATAACACTTTCTTTATTACATTCAAAATCCCCCTTTTCTTGTTCACATTGCATAAAACTAAGCTAGAAACTCCTCGTGGGATCGACCTTTATTCACACTACGGGTAATTTAATTGAAGTAAAGTTTAAATTTGGTTCCTAATGATAGCACACTAGGCATGGTGGCTAGTAGATGACCTAGGTATTCCCTCTGACTTCATAGTAGTCTCAACCTCTAGATAGTGCAATGATAGGTATTATTCATCTTTCCAAAAAATACTATCATGCTTTATTTGATACTAGAGCAGATATTTCTTTTGTTGCTTCTAAGTTTGTTTGAGAACATGACTTGTGCTCTCAAAGAATCTCTATTTTTTTGTTGATTGCATACCCAAGGGGGATAGTTTGAGAGAAAATTGAATTTGTTATACTTGTCCTATTAAGATAGAGGGAGTAGTCATGCCAGCCAACATAATAATCATGTTGATGAAAAACTTGAATATTATCTTGGGTATGGATGAGATGAGTAAGTGGGTGGCTAGCATAGATTGCAAGGAGTGAAACGTTAGGATCCATTAAGTGGATTAGGTGGAAATTATTCTTAAGGGAAATCAAAGAAAAGTGCCTCACCTAATGTTAGCTCTTCATGCGATGAAAATATTAGGACAAGGATAGCAAGGTTTTTGGTGGCAGCAATAGCAATTGAGGGACAAGAACTGAAACTTGAGGACATTCTTTGGTGCAAAAATTTCTAGATGTATTCCTAGATGACCTACCCAAATTGCCACCAAATAGAGAGATTGAGTTTACTATTGGCTTAGTCCTTGGGATAAGTTTAAAGGCACCTATCATATGGCTCCATCAGAGTTTAGGAAACTAAAAGAGTAGTTGCAAGAATTACTTGACCAAGGATTCATCTGTCCTAGCATGTCATCTTAGAGGGCTCTAGTTCTTTTCGTTAGAAGAAGGATGGTAGTCTTAGATTATATATAGACTACAAAGAACTGAACAAGGTGACTATCAAGAACAAGTACCTTCTTCCTTGCATGGATGATTTATTCGATCAATTGTAAGGATCTAATGTCTTCTCTAAGATTGTCCTTCAATTTGGTTATCACTTTTTAAAGATCCAAGAAGAAGACATATAAAAAACTACTTTCCATACTCAGTATGGTCATTATGAATTTCTAGTGATATCTTTTGGAATAATGAATGCTCCTACAACTTTTATGAATTTTATGAACTTTGTATTTTGCTTTTTCTTTAATAAGTGTGTGGTTGTATTCATTGATGATATTCTAATTTATTCTAAAAGTAGAGGGGAGCACCCAGAGCAATTAAGAGAAGTGTTTTGTGTTCTGAGAAAGGAAAAATTATATGCTAAGCTAAAAAAATATGACTTTTGCCTAGAACATTTCATTCCTCGGACACATGATCAGTGGTGAAAGGACTTCTACAGACCTAAAGAAGATCTAGGCAATGATAAATTGAGAAAGACTTACTATTGTGACAGAAGTCCATAAATTCTTGGGATTGGCTGGTATTATAGATGTTTCATGAAAATTTTTTCCTTTATCGTAGTATCATTGTCCCGATTGACACATAAAAATGCAAAATTTATTTGGACAAAATGAATGTGAGAGGAGCTTCCAGGAGTTGAAGAATCATCTAAACACAAATCGAGTGTTAGCTTTACTAAATAGTGGGGGTAATTTTGTGGTGTATAATGATACTTCCAAGAAAGGTCTTGAGTGTGTCCTTATGTAGAATAGTAGAGTGATAGCATATGCTTCATGTCAGTTTAATTCGTATGAGTAAAATTATTTTACTCATGACCTAAAGCTTGCATGGTAGTGTTTTCTCTAATGATTTGGCCTCACTACGTGTATGTTTAAAAGACAAATTTTCACCGACAAACGAAGCCTCAAGTATATCTTCTCCCAAAAAGAGTTGAATGTTAGGCAAAGGAGGTGGTTGGAGCTATTAAAGGATTACGATATCACCATCCATTATTATCCTAGAAAAACTAATGTGGTGGCAAATGCTTTGAGTTGAAAGTCTAGAACAGTAGTAGTAGTTTTAATCATAGTTCAAATAGAGTTGATCCATTAGATGGAAGGTTTGCGACTAGAGGTATGGCCCCTAATGGAGGTGAGACGGTTGTGCGCTATATAGATCAGACTAACACTAGTAGCTCTAATTAAGGATGCTTAGAAGAAGTATCCGTTTGTTTGGGAGATTTATGATAAAATGGATCAAGGAGAATAGATTGGGTTTCATTATGGACTAAATGGTATTCTACTATTTTGCAAATGATTAATGATGCCTAATGTGAACAATCTTCAATGAGAATCTTAGAGGAGGCACATCAGTCAAAGTTTTCCTTACATCCAGGTAGTACTAAGATTATAAAGACCTTAGAGAAAATTTTTGATAGAACAATATGAAACAAGAAATTACTTAGTGTGTAGCTTAATGTTTAATTTGTCAACAACTTAAGGTAAATCATCAAATGCTAACAGGTTTATTACAACCTCTAAAGGTTCCCAAGTAGAAATGGTAGTGCATCATAATGGATTTTTTGACTGCCTTGTTTTGTACTCAGACATATTTTGATGCAATCTGGGTAGTTGTGGATTGACTTACTAGCTTGGCCCATTTTCTACTATATCGGATGACCTCCAATATGGATCAGATTATATAGTTGTATATGTGGGATATTGTTAAACTCCATGGTGTAACTATCTTAATTTTTTTAGATAGAGATCACTAGTTTATCTCTAAGTTCTGGCAAAGTATGTAGAAGGCGATGGAGATAAAATTGCACCTAAGTTCAGCTTACCACCCATAGGTCGATGGTTAGTCTAAGAGGATGATCTAGATCCTAGAAGATATGTTGTGGGCTTGTGTTTTAGATTTTGGAGGATCTTGAGATTGTCACCTACTAATGACAAAATTTGACTATAACAACATTTATCAGATGAGCATTAGCATGGCTCCTTTTGAAGCCTTGTATGGTAAGAAATGTTGCACACCTATACGTTGGAAAGGAGGTTGGTGAGAAAAATTTATTAGCACTTGAAATGGTCCAGCAAGCTACAAATGTAGTGAGAGTAATCAGATAATGTTCGGTAGCTACACAGGACAGATAGAGGAAATATGCAAATAGGAAGCATTAGGATCTTAAGATTGTGGTTGGAAAGCATTTATTTTCAAAGGTCTCACCTACCCATGGGTTTATGAGGTTTAGAGTTAAGGGAATGTTGATCTTCATTTTGTTAGGTTGTTCAAGATCTCAGAATTTATTGGTGGCATTTCATATTTGTTGGTCTTATTGCCATCATTTTTTGGAGTCCATAATGTATTTTTATATTTCATAGCTAAGAAAGTATGCAGCAAATTCTTCTCACATGTTGTGAGTAGAACAATTTTAGTTTGAGGAGGACCTAAAATACAAAATTGGCTAGTCTGGATACTTGATATCTATGATAAATAGTTGAGACAGAGGATAATAAGGCATATTTTAGGTTAGTGGAGCAACCACAATGAGAGGAGGCTATATGGGAACTTGAATAAAACATGCAATGACTTTATCCTAATTTTCCTTTCTTCATTAAAGCATAAGTTTTGGAGAAGAAACTTTTGTAAGGTTGGGAGGATGTAACAGCCCATGTGAAATGATATGGGAAAACACTACTGTGAAGATGCCGCTAGGAGAATAGTGGTGGTGGTTGTTTGCTCATCTCAGCTTCGGTTATTCTATGTGTATGTTGCCTACAATGCATGGGTGCTATATCCTCTATAACTAAGAAAGGGGGGAGAGCCATTTAAGCATAGAGTGAGGAGAGCTTGTGTGGTCGTCACTAGAGAAAGAGAAGGAAAAGGGGAATTATTTTATTTTATATGTAAATGGGTTAGATTTACTTATGTGTTACATGTTTTGGGATGATCAAAACCATTGAATGATTGCATTTCACATTCTTTATGCTGATTGAGAATTGGAATTTTTTTTTGCCATTGTTTCATTGATGAAAGTTTTCTATTCATTGAAAATTTTAATCAAATTTTCATCTATTTGGAAATTTTTAACATCATATATACTTGTTAAAATGAACCTCTCATGACATATAACAAATCCTACAGTTCAGATTCAAGAAATATGGTATATATAAGATTTTATAAAAAAATACAAAAAATAAAAAATTTGGACATTGCATGATCATCATAGTTTCCAATGTGATTTTGATTGGTGGAAAATAAAAATTCATGTAAGACTCTGTACATGACTTTTATAAGATCTTAACCATTAGATGTTCTTCATAAATTAGTATTTACCTAGAGTTGCAATCTCTAGGTTCGTTTTTTTGTTTGAATGGTGAAAATTCATGATCTTTGGATTATCAAAATTATATCAGTTTTGGTGTTTTTGGACTATAGATTTGTAAATGGACAACACTACGTGATTAGTACATATCATTATCACCTTAGGTATGGATTTCTAGAAGTTTGAAAAATAAAAAATGCAAGAAAAATTGGATTTTGGTGAAAATCTAATGGTTGGAGGTCACTATGAATAGTGCATGTGAACATTGTGTGAATAGTATTTTAACCATGAACAAATAGTGCACGAACCTATGAGTGAATAGTGCATGTGCATAGTGCACTTGAATAATGTATGTGAATAGTATATGAGAACAATTCATATAAACAATACATGTGCCATTATTTTAGCTCAATGCTAAAGTAGCCCAGAGCTATGGTAATCTCAACACTATAAGGGAGCACGGCCTAGGCTAGATCTACTGGCGATGGTGACTGTTGAACATATAGAGCTTGATTTTGATGATGAACATTCTTAACCAACCATGTTTTGATAACGAGCAAAGAAATGAGTGAAACATTATGGTACTAATAATTCATTCTCAAGAATTTTATAGAAATATTTTTCTAAACTAACATTCTTGATGATCAAAGGAAGAAACCAAGTAAATGCTCGAAAAAAGCTAAGTATATAAATTATAGATATACTTTAAAAAAGAAAATGGAAGTTCAAAGTTGCTAAGGGAACTTCAGAGTCAACTTCGGAGTTGCTTGAGAACTTCGGAGACAAAGGGAGATTCTTTCAGAGTCACGAAGCCATAAGCTTCAAATTCAACAAAAATGCCTCGAAACCAAGACAAGTGTCTCAGAGCCACTAGAGCACTTCGGAGTTATAAGCTCACAAACTGCAAACTCAACTAAATTACTTCAGAGTCATGAACTTAGAAACTTTGGAGTCAGTTAAAGCACTTCGGAGTCACGGACTCACAAACTTCAAAGTTGAATCAAACACTTTAGAAGTAACAAGCTAATGACCTTTGGAGTTAATAAAGTCCCTCTAAAATATAAAAGTAATAACTTTAGAGTTAGAAATGATGCTTCAAAGTTTAGGCAAGGTGCTTCAAAGACAACATCGAAATCCTTCAGAGTTAACAGAATAGTCTTTGGTGAATATGACTCATCAGAGTCAGAAAACAAGTACTTCAAACTAAGTGAAGTACTTCAAAGACATAGAAACATTTCAAAATTTAGAGTCAATTCCTTCGGAGTCATAGATTAAATACTTCAGAGACAAATCGAAACTTCAGAGTTATCCATCATTGCATCCGACACAAGTTGCTTCTATCACACTATTTTGGAGCCTCTGAAACATATCTTCGGAGCATCCGAAGAGACAAAAATGTGTGAAGTGCGCGAAGAAACTACCTACCACTTGGAGGATCTAAAGCTAATTCATAGCCTCCAAAATCTTGTTGAAAGTACAGTGGTCTTAAATTCGAATGTTTCTGTGCATTAAATATTTCTGACCTACCATGGTAGATAAAGTCAGAGGCTTTAATATAAAAGGAGTTAAATAAGAATGAAGAAATCAAGGAGATAACACTAAAAAATAAGAGAGATCATTTACTAAGTCTTTAAGGCTTTTCTTCCACGATTTCAACTCCACTGCAGTTCATTCAAGGAACCATTTAAAGTAATTCATTCAACCACTTGTGGAGATTGAATCCTACTACTTTTATTGCTATATTACTTTTGTTTACTGCTTTCAAACTTCATAGAAAATCAGCCTGTTAGAGGTATTAATATTTGTACACATTTATTTTTGTATATTTCTACAAGTTAAGGACTTGCCTATATGTAGTGAAAGCAAGTAGGAAACTTGCTACATATTTGTACAAGTTAGTTGGTAAGCTTGGAAACCAACAGGTGTATTTGTTTGATCAAAAGGTTGCTAATCAAAGAAGGTATTAGTGGAACTTGAGTTTAGTAGAGAAGGTTGGCTCAGAGCAGTAGAGTAGGAACCCAAGTGAAGGGCCGAATTACTTTAAAAGTACCAGTCTAAGTGCATTATGTTATCAATAATTTCTTTAGTCTTGCACTTTAATTATTATCTAGCCAAAATTTTTAAAAACGCAATTCAAACCCCCTCTTGAGTCTCCATCTAAGTAGGACCAATAATTGGTATCAGAGCAAGCTTCATCAGTTATACCTTACTACTCCATTCATATAACTTGTGAATAGATCTCTATGGCTATCTATTTCCACAACACTTCTGCTAAAGGTCAATCTACTTTTAGACCTCCACTATTTGATGGTATAAACTATGGATACTGGAAGATGAGAATGAAAAATTCTTGATTGCCTCAAATTATCAACTATGGAAAACCATCAAAGTTGGATTGATTATCCTAAATACTGAAGATAAATACATTGCTAAGGACATTTTAGCAGCTAAAAAAGATGCCAAGGTAAAGAACTGCCTTTATTACACTCTTACATCCTTTGAATTTGACAAGATATCCTCTTGCGATACAATAAAGGAAATCTAGGACAAACTAAAGGTTACACATGAAGGCTAAGAGAAACTAAAATAAATCTTCTTATGTAGGAATATAAAGCTTTCAACATAAAAGAGATAGAGTTAGTTTTAGACATGTTTGGAAGGTTTAAAAAGATAACAAATGGGCTGAAAAATCTAGGATAAAAGAATGTAGAGTCCAAAATGGTGAAGAAAATTCTAAAATCTTTGTCAAAGTAATAGATTCCCAAAATGACAGTAATCTAGGAAGCAAGGAATCTGAACACAATGAGTCTAGAAGAGCTCATGGGTTCTCTTATGACTCATGAGGTGTTAATAAAGTAGAAAAATATAGAAGAACCAAAGGGTAAGAAAGTAATTGCTCTTAAAGTCGAGTCAGAGAATGATGAATCCCAAACTGATGCATCCACAAGTGGAGATGAAGATTAGGAAATAGAAATGATTACAAAACAATTCAAATCCATGCTAAAGAAGAAAAGGTTAGGAAACAGTTCAAGGAATAATTTTGGAAGAAATGACAGAAAGAAAGAATACCCACCTATTACAATTGTGGGGAAACCTAGCCGTATGAAGTTTGATTGTCCAGAACTAGAAAAAAACAAAATGATCAACAAAAGAAAAGGTACAACTCATACTTTGATAGGAAGAATAATAGCAGCAGCAACAACAACAACATCAACAAAAGAAGTAAAAAATTCTAGAAGAAAAAGAAAGCTCTAGCAACATGGGAGATGTTGGAGAACATAATAAATGAAAGTGAGAGTGAAGAAGAAGAAGAACATGTAGCTCAAATAAGCCAACTCTCTCCAAACAGAAGTACTCTTGATGAACTTCATATAGAAATCAACTTCATACAAATCCATAAAGAGTAGGAAAATTCTAAATCTGAAACTCCCATTCATGAAGAAATGTTAGATGAATTATATTCAGATTTTATGACTTTGAAAGAGAAGTATAAAGAGACTAAAAAGGAGCTAAAAAGAATTACAAATGAATGCTCCAAAATCAAGGAAGAAAATTCCAAGCTCAAAAGTAGCAATAATACCATTAGCACAATAGAGAAAGTAATAGCTGAAAATAAAAATCTGAAAAAGACATTGACTTCCACTTTGTTAAGAATGAAACCAAAGAAAACAAGAGGACAACAACAACATAGAAAATTCAAGCCTAAACAGACTACGAGTTGGGTTTCAAAGAAAATTGCAAACAAAAATATGATTGAAAGATTATATAATAAAGATTTAGTTGTTGGCTTACCAAAACTCAAATTTGATAATAAGTTATGTGATGCTTGCATGAAAGGTAAGCAAGTAAAAGAATTATTCAAGTCAAACAAAGAAGTATACACAACCAAACCCCTTCAGTTACTACATATGGATTTAGTGGACAAACAAGAACAAGAAGCTTTACAGGGAAACATTATTCATATATTATTGTGGATGAATATAGTAGATTTACCTGGGTAATGTTTCTAGCATCCAAAGATGAAGCTTTTTCGTTCTTTGAAGTATTTACCAAACGTGTACAGAAGGAACGAAGTTCTCATATTGTTGCCCTAAGGAGTGATCATAATGTAGAATTTAAAAATCATAGATTCACTGATTTTAGTGAAAATAATGGTATTCTTTAAACTTTCTTTGCACCAAGAACACTCCAACAATATAGAGTACCTGAAAGAAAGAATAGATCCTTGCAATAGATGATAGGGACAATGTTGAGTGAATACAGCCTCCCACAACATTTTTGGGCTGAAGCAATGAACACCACAAGCTATATCATTAACAAAATCATTGCTAAATCCATACTGAACAAAAACTCTAATTAAATTATATTATAGCAAGAAGCCAAATATCTCTTATTTTTATAATTTTAATTGTAAGTGCTTTATTCTTAACAATGGCAAAGAAAACCTTGAAAAATTTGATAGTAGATCTGATCAAGGAATATTTATAGATTATTCCATTATTAGCAAAGCATTTAGAGTATACAACCTGAGACTTAAGATTGTAGAGGAATCCATCCATGTTGAATTTGATGAACATACTAAGTCCATAAAGAAAAATAGTGATTTTGATGATAGGATAGATAATCTTCCAACAAGTGTGGAGAAACTGAGATTACAAGATAAAATGCCTCCAAAATAAAACTTTGGTACCTCCAAAATCCATTTCACATCATTTCATAGCCTCCGAAATAAAACTTTGGTACCTCCGTAATCCATTTCACATCATTTCATAGCCTCCGATGGGTTATGTTACCTCCAAAGTAAGAAGCTTTGGAGTCACAAAAGTAAAACAGACTTGTTGCCTCTGAAGATCGCAGTTGCTTGTTTCGGATCCTCCAACAATGTTTCAGACGAACTAAAATCCTAAAATCCTATTTAAGTATTTGAAGAACTCCAAAAACCTAAAATCCCTCTCTTCAAGCATCCGAAGAACCCCTTTCAGAGAAAACCCTTCATATTCCTACTAGATTCAAATTTCTCCGTTCAACCAAACTTTCCCTCATAACGTGTCCATCAGATTTCTTCCAATCTCAGTCTAAAAACACTCACAACATCCTAAAGCCCAATCCTTCTCTACTGCAATTGCGAGAACAAAGGGAACCACCAACACAGTGGATGGAAAAAGGAAGGAAAGAGAAGACTATCTAGAACAGAGAGCAATCAGGAGAATCAGGCCTGAAACAAATACACTTGAGGTAACATTTCTCAATAGTGAGTCTAATTACTCTATGTATATGGAAAGATATCATTATAAGAATATTATAAAAGGAAGAGTTTTTAGTTTTGATATTTTTGGAGACAATGGTATGAAATTGGAACTATGTGATTGGTTTAGATATAAGGGATGGATGGAATATGTAAGCTTCAGAGACAATTTTTATCCAAGATTTGTGAGAACCCTAATATGCAACATTAACCTTAGAATAGAGAGATCATGGATAGGAGAAGTAGAAGTAGATGTATCCATTGATAGTTTGAGATGATGCTTTAATTTTTCTCTGGTAGAAGCTAAACCAGAATGGCCAACCAAACAAAGACTGTTCTCAGATTTGGCTGGAGCAGAAATTGATGAGAGAGAGAATTATCTTCACTCCAGCCATTTGAGTTTAAATCTCAAACTAGCCTACATGATGGTAGTAAACAATATGTACTTAAGAAAGGGAGCCGTAGGAGATGTATTAGAAAAAGATTGAAGAATATTATGGGCTCTCAAGAATAAAAAAAGAATGGATTTGGCAAAACTAATGTTAGATAATATTTACTTAGTCAAGAGCACTTCAAGATTCCCTATCCCTTATGTACTGGCTCTAACCAAGCTAATGAGGGAAGCATGTGTCAATTTATCTGAGGAACAAAGAGAATCTCCATGAGACTCAAACAAAATTAATGAGAAGACACTGAAAAGGATAGGTTTCAAGCAAACCTCACAAAGTTGGATCAGTGAAAAGCTAGGAAGAAAAACTCAACCGAGAAGATCCAGACTAGAGCAAGAAGAAGGAGAAGAAGAAGAAAGAACAATGAGAGAAGAAAACTTAGAATAGGAGACAAGAGAGACTCTAAGAGAAGCAGGAAGAAATGTCAAAATAGAGGAGTTAGAAGAAATTTTGAGAAAAGAACATGAAATAGCAGCAGTAGCAACCCCTAGCTCCTTCATACCCATCAAATCCCCTCACCCTAAGATCCACTCATCAACCAACCTCACCAACCACTTCATCAATTTCCACTATACAACCCATTCCACACCTCTTGGAAAATGGACTTGAGAACATTGAAAACATGTTGAAACTCTAGCTCTTCAGATGATCACAATGGATCAAAGAGTAGACTATGAAATGTCATCCATGATCATGAGGGCTAATAAGATTAATGAACAACTTGAATCTCTACAATCTCTAGAAGAGTCATTCAGAGGTCAAACTTATCATCCTCATTTTTCTCCACCTCCAACTCATTTTTCTTCACCTCCACATCACGTCACTCCATTTCAAACCGATTCTCCCATCATAGTGATGTCTTCCCCCCCAACCCCACACTCTCCTCATCCATCATCTCCTACAATTTTAGAGGTTGCTCAACCTGAGAGTGAACCTATTGAAATTATTTCTCCCTCTCCTCCATCATAACCTCCATTTGTTCAAACTCCTGAAGTTAATCAATGTTGAACTATTGTTAGACATGGAAAGTATCCCATCATAGTACCTTTGCCTAGAATGTATTTTCTTCCCCCAAAATCATCTATTTGGCTAGACTAGACTTGGCTTGATCTTGTATGACCAAGAGAGGGAATTCCTGAATGGATTGAAGAAATTCCTCTAGAATGGAACACACCTTTGACTTGTCTAGAATGGAGAAGACCTCCCAATCCTGCACAAACTCAATAATCTCCTCCCTAAACATTCAATGATAATCCTAACATTCTTCTTCATGTATTAAATCCAATTAGGATGACATTTTTGAGTTTGAGAGTAAATCAAAAATCAATTCTGAAGTTGTTAGGATGTTTCTATCTCCATCATTCTATCTCCTTAAGAATTTCAATTCACAGAACTTGAGGATCCTAAAATTTTGCATAGGATTCAACTTCTTCCTAATCTTCCATTAACTCCAAACGACCACAAAATTCAAATTCCTGATAGAGACTCAATCCTTCAAAATTATTCTGAGAAACGCTTCACTTACTCCCAACTTCAAATAATCCTGGAATCACATTTTCATCTCCCTCAGGTCCTCATCAAGTCTTTCTTATCACTGAGGAAGAACTCTCATTCTACTCTAATGCCAATCTAGAGGCAATTGTTGACAAACTTCCTCTTCCATATCCTCAATTATCTGATACTTCTATCCAACATAGGATAAGGCAGATCTAATCTCAACCAAGCCCTTTACCAAAACCAAAAACTTCACCACCACCCTCTACCAAATCCAAAACTAGAAAACCTCCTGCAATCCCAAAACCAAAACCACTACCCAAATCGTCATCTTCTACACCTTCATCTCAACCACCCACCTTTAAACCAAGAGGAAGCTAAGGATTCCACCTCTAAAGGAACACAAAAAGGCTCCTCTCTCCAAAATAACCATGTACCATCAAGAGTACACAGCCCGAATGAATGCTAATACAAAAGCCCTCTTAAAAGGGACTCCTGTATCCTTCCCTGAGTTGCTAGATTCACAATTTAGAGAGCGTATTGATTTCATTTATGTTTTCGATTATGGACCCATAGCATATACCCATGAACCCCCTTCGATAATCCCAAAATATACATTCTTCATTCCACCTCCTCCACCAAAAAGACCCAAGTCATCTCCTAAACCATCAACCTCTCAACCTAAACTTGAACCCTTTTCCAAAACCTATAAGAAAAAACCCAAACTATCCCATTGATTCTGCTACATCTACATTTTTTTCTATATCTCTAATGTGTATTTTTGGATATATTCTCTTATAATATGTACTTTCTATGAAAAATTTTTTGTATGAAACTTTGATCATGTTTTGTATTTAAAAATTTGGTCATGACTAGTTCTATTTTGTATGTGTACATTTTGGTCATGACAAGATGTGTAACTTCATTCTATTTCTTTCCACCTTTTTGATTCTGACAAAAAGGGGGAGAAAATGTACTAAAATGTATGACTGTCTATGTGAACTATAGTGCACCCATTCAAGGGGATTTCCACTAAATTAATAGAATTTCATTTATAACTTATGCCTTTAAATTCATTGTTAGATAAGTTTTGAAAGGTGCATCACTCAGTGTTTTGTCATCATCAAAAAGGAGAAGAATGTTGAACATACACAACTTGATTTTGATGATAAACATTCTTAACCAACCATGTTTTGATGATGAGTAAAGACTTGAGTGAAACATTAAGGTACTAACAATTCATTTTCAAGCATTTTACAGAAATATTTTTTTGAATTAATCTTGAGAATAATATTCTTGACGATCAAAGGAAGAGACCAAGTAAATGCTCAAAGAAAACTAAGTATAAATTATAGATATACTTAATAGAAGAAAATAGAAGTTCAGAGTTGCTAAGGGAACTTTAGAGTCAACTTCTGAGTTACTCAAGAACTTTAGAGACAAAGGGAAATCCTTTCAGAGTCAAGAAGTCACAAGCTTCGAATTTTGCAAAAATGCCTCGAAACCAATACAAGCATTTCGGATCCACTAGAGCACTTTGGAGTTATAAGCTCACAAACTTCAAACTCAATTGAATTGCTTTAGAGTCATCAACTCAAAAACTTCAGAGTTAGTTAAAGCACTTTGGAGTCACGGACTCACAAACTTCAGAGTTGAATCAAACACTTTAGAAGTAATGAGCTAATGACCTTCAGAGTTAATAAAGTCCCTCTAAAATTAAAAGTAATAACTTCAGAGTCAGAAATGATGCTTCAAAGTTAAGGCAAGGTTCTTTGGAGACAACATTGAAATCCTTCGGAGTTAATAGAATAGTCTTTGGTGAATATGACTTGTCGGAGTCAAAAAACAAGTACTTCGAGCTAAGTGAAGTACTTCAGAGATAGAGAAACATTTCAAAATTCAAAGTCAATTCCTTCAAAGTCACGGATTAAATACTTTGGAGAAAAATCAGAATTTCAGAGTCAACCATCATTGCATCTGACACAAGTCATTTCTATCACACTCAACCATCATTGCATCCGACACAAGTCATTTCTGTCACACTATTTTGGAGCCTCCAAAACATATATTTGGAGCATCCGAAGAGATAAAAATGTGTGAAGTGTGCGAAGAAACTACCTACCACTTAAAATCTTAGAGAATCTAAAGCTAATTCATAGCCTCCAAAATCTTGCTGAAAGTACAATGGTCTTAAATTCAAACGTTTCTCTACATTAAATATTTCTCACCTACCATAGCAGAGAAAGTTAGAGGCTTCAATATAAAAGAGTTAAATAAGAAAGAAGAAATCAAGGAGATAATACTGAAAAACAAGAGAGAGCATTTATAAAGTCTTTAAGGCTTTTCTTCCACAATTTCAACTCCACTGCAGTTTATTCAAAGAAGCATTCAAAGTCATTCATTTAACCACTTCTAGAGATTGAATTCTACTACTTTTATTGCCATATTACTTTTATTTACTACTTTTAAACTTCATACAAAATCAGCCTGTTAGAGGCATTAATTTTTGTACACATTTATTTTTGTATATTTCTACAAGTCAAGGACTTGCCTCTATGTAGTGAAAGCAAGTAGAAAGCTTGCTAAGTATTTGTATAAGTTAGTTGGTAAGCTTGGAAACCAACAAGTGTATTTGTTTGATCAGAAGGTTGCTAATCAAAGAAGGTATTAGTGGAACTTGAGTTTAGCAGAGAAGGATAACTCAGAGGAGTAGAGTGGGAACCCAAGTGAAGGGCCAAATCACTTTAAAAATACTAGTCTAAGTGCATTATGTTATTATTAATTTCTTTAGTCTTGGGATTTAATTATTATCTAGCCAAAATTTTTAAAGACTCAATTAAGGCCGCCCCCCCCTCTTTAGTCACCATCTGAATAGGACCAATAGTGACTAGTTATTATTGTTGGAAGTGGGAATGGACTTTTATAATTGGTTATGTATGTGGACCCTATAATCTCCAATTTAGATGATCAAATAGTTAATTTTGGAATTTTCTAACATTTTGGATTCATAGAAGGGTTAAATTGCCCAAATACTAGCCAGATCATAAGTTTTGCTTGGTCAACAATGAAGGAATGTGATTTATTATTCAAAAGTTAATATGTGGTCTGCCAAACTAGTCTAAATATGATCTAAGATAGATTTCTTTAATAGTTCCCAATAAAATATGTATATTGGGACAAATTATTCTGCTACTAGCATTACCAGTTGAGCTATCGAATGAGTTGTTGAGTGGACTAGAGCATAGAGGAAACTCTCATATCATCGGTAGTGCTACCTGATTGGGCTAGTTGAGCTAGTTGGTTGAGGTGTCCCATGAGTCGGCTGGCCTAGGTGGCCTAGAGCACCAAGGAAACTCTCACATCATCAATAGAGCTGCCTAATTGGGCTGGCCTAGGATGTGATATAAAAAGGCAATATATAGATAGTAGTTCATGATATAGATTATCATTGATACATGTGCTAAGTACATCTAATTTGCTTAGTGAGTTTATGATTCACCCTTTGATTATTTTATTTTTTCAAAAGATATAGCTTGAGGAAGGCATTAGTTCATGATACAAGGGTAGATGATACTAATTGTCATTCCAAAGAATGTTAAAGACATTTATGTCTTAGATTTTTATGAGACATGTAGTTGTCAATTTTGGTTGACATTGTTTAGAATTTTATGAGACTTGTAATTGTGGACTTTTTTAGACATTGTTACCTTAAAATGATTTACTTTTATTTATGAGATTATTGTGATTACTTATGTGATTGTGAGTCATCTTAAGTGCGATAGATCTTAGGAAATTCACCCTCAGATTTAAGAATGACATTTTAATTATATTATCTTTGCGTCTGGGTTGTGACACCTCCTCTCTCACTCCTTTCTAGGAAAACCTTAGGATCTACATGATGACCCCTTATCCCACTCTTAGAATTTTCCCACTAAAAATCTAACTAAAACATCATTATGTAAATCTCCTAGCAACTTTCCTACATGGACTTACTTGTAACACCCTGCCTTGGGGCCTATGCATTTTACCATATCGTCATCCCTATTTCCAAGGGAAATTTTCTACCAAAAATCCAGTAGAGTTTACCTTAAATAATATGGATCTTAACCTGAAATATAATAATCATATAATTTTACAATTTTCATAATAATAAAACAAGAACATTACCATAAAATAATCACACCCATATCCACACCTGCCTTACCAAGATCGGAACCAATCATGATTGCAATCTACCTTCCTAGAATAATATAATTCCAATCACAATAATATAGTTAATTCACTATACATGTCATATATTGGATTATACATCATCTGAAATCTTTTGAATACACTTCTATAATTACACAACCAAATTACCTTTCCAATTCATACTAGTACAAGAAAATTATCTTCAAATATTGTTCTCAAGCCCCAATCAACAGTTGGGATTTATTGCTTGACTTGTTTACTTAAAAATAGAATAAGAAGGCATGAGTCTCGAGTGAACTTAGTAAGTAGGCATGATAGAAAATAAGGCTTAATAGAAAACAATATTTGATCAAAAACCACATGTTCTAACCTTGAACATGAATAAAATATGATAATGTAACCACAACATGAATATATACTTATAAGGCTTAAGTTCTCACAATTCCCATACCACAACCTATGCTATTCAGGCATATAATATCACAATTCATATCATTATTATATAAAACATATCAAGTATTATCATAACTATGCCATTTAAGCACATTCTCATACCACTATTTCAAACACAACTCATGGAATGCTTTCCATTCTATCCATATATACATTCATTCAATTATCATAAATAACATGCTGAGATACTTCAAATTGTTGGTCCTAAAGCTTAGGCAAATACCCAAGAGGGGAGGGGTGAATTGGTTACTTAAAAATTTTTCTAACCCCTTTAGAATCAAGCCTTCCTCTAGTAATTAATCCAATCACTCAATAAATGAACAAATAAATAAGACATAGAGATTTTTATAGTGGTTCGAGTAAACACTCTACTCAACTCTTCCAAGAGCACTCTTCTCCTAGTGTCTTGGGTTCCACTATCTCCAATAGTAGAAATACAAAAGTGCACCATGCACATTTCTAGATTATAGCTCTAACGGGTGCATCTATAGTACTCCCAATACTCTTTTAGATTCCAGCTCTAGGGGGCGTAATCACAATGATCCTAGCACTCTTCTAGTTCTAGCTTTAGGAAGTGTAAATAGTTCTTTTTTGCACTTAGACAATCATAGCTCTTCTTGAGTCTAGTCTCAACCATTAGCTCGAGGAAATTATAATAAATGAATATCAAAAGTTAAAACATAGATACTTTTCAATAAGCATAGGGGAAGATTTCTGAAGATTGAATGCATAAGAAAGGTGTTTAGGAGCTTTCAAAGAAACTTGAGGAAGGTTTGAATGCAAGGCTTGTGACTCTTGAAAGATGCAAAAGATTTTAGCTCAGTTCATTAAATGCTCTCAAGAGGGTATTGAATATTTTCTTCAATTCCTCTTCTTGATCCAATGATGTTGCATTTATAACTGCTTTAAATTTTAGCCATTGGTGGTAGGTGAACTCCATTAATGACAGAAGACCATTCTAATTAACAGATTTAAATTCTTTAACTTTTGCTTAATCATTGTCTGCTAAAATGCCTATAATGTTAACCTTGGAGAAGATGATTTCCTGATTCTTAATAAGTATTGGTCAAAGACTAACGATTCAATTTATCCATTGCTCGTCTTCACTTATGACAAACAAAGTATTTGTTCAGCTTTTCATTAGACAAAGTCTCTTCATCTTCCAGTTTGTCCATGGTAAGTAGTAGACGAATCGTTGAGATATAGACAAATCATCATTCCATCACTTCATCTATTGGATTTTCTGTTCTAAGTAATAGACGAATTGTAGAAGCATAGACAAATTATCTTTCCAACTTTCCAACACTTCATTTGTTGGATTGTCTATTGTAAATAATAGACAAATTATTGAGATGCAAATGGACTATCTTTTTAGCACTTTGTCTATTGGATTATCTATTGCAAGCAATAGATGGGCTGTAGGAGTGTAGATAAATTGTCTCTATAGTACTTCATTTGTTGAATTGTCTGTTGGAAGTAAGAGATGAATTGTTGAGGCGCAGACAAATTATCCTTTTGTCTGTTGGATTATCTATAGCAAGTAGTAGATGATTAGATGAACTTCATTACTCCATCTTTGTGTATTTTTAATAGACAATCATTAGCTTTAAAGAGCTTTTAGCTATTAATGATTATTTCTGGCAATTTTTTGACCCTTTTAGATTGCATTTTTTACACTCTACACAATCTGCCTTATAAACATGCTTCAGACCCTATGAAGTTCAACTTTAGACCCTTTGAAGGTTGATTTCCTTGTCAGTTACCATTATCACATTAAATTTTAGAGCTTCTTAATCTTTCTTTTAGACCTTCTGAGCTTTTGCTTAGTTTAAAGTTTGTTCCAACAAGGCACTTCAGACCATTTGAAGTTAGTTTCTCAAGTTCTGAAGTTACTTCTAGTGACTGACATTTCTAGCGGGTATATTTTCCCTTCTAAAGCTTTTATTTATCATCTGAAGTATCCTTTGAAAAAATTTCTTGCTTCTGAACTAAGTCATGATTGATTCTTCTGATCTTTGAAGCATGGAATTCTTCCTCAGAACATACTCTAAAGCTTTCAGACTTAACTTTTGGACTTTCTGATAAGCTCATAATTTATCATATTTTAATACCTAAATTCACATATTTTGGATCCTTAATTGGTATGAATTCATCACATTTGATTAAATATCATGCTGAATGAAGTTAATTTTAGTTTTAGATGTGAAAATCTATTTGCAAAGCTGATTATAAAAAATGTATGATTTCGAGGCCATTTTTGGTATATATGAAGATTGATTTAGGAAAAGTGTTGAACATACAAGTTGTAGCCTTTATTCTTATCATTCTAACTTATCATGAATCACATGATTCTGAGTTTATATGAGAAATATATAGCTAAAATATTATAACTATCTCCAGTAGCTGAAAAACATCTAAAACAAATGGTCTGAAGGCAATTCGTGGCATAGATAGAGGTTTATTCAAAATAAGTGTTCAACATAAAAGTTGTATCCCATCAAATTATCTTTCTAAAACACCAATAATTATGTGATTTAAACATTGTATGAGAATGTTATGGTTAATATACTATACTTGTTCTGGGTGGATAGTGAGTGGGCACTGTAAAAACATTACAAAGTGGACAACAAGTGGGCACCATAGTGCCCAGTAAGTGCGGAATTGCGATATTTTTGGTAATTTGCATATTTTATGTACAAACACACTTTGGGAATTCATATAGAGGTGCAAAAAACCCTAAATTGGGTTATTTATAGATTTTTTAACATAGAAGCAAGGGTCTTCTTGGCGATGAAACGACAGCGTAGAGTTGTGTGCAAAGAAACAAGGGAGCAAGAGAGAGATTCCAAGTTCTACAATATGCATATTTTGAAGAGTGTTCTTTTTTTTAGCATGAATTGATTTCTTTTTCTAGGGTGAAGATGTAGCCCTCATGATTATATTATGTTAAATAGGGATTGTTGATTGATTAATTTAATTTTATCTTATTTCATTCATTGTGTTTATTGCAATCCTTTGATTTATCTAATTGCTTAATCACCAATTTTGTGAATTAGACTGATTTTCTGAGAGCCTGGTTATGGTACACACCTTATACTAAACCTTGTATGATCTCTCTTGAATAAATGAAAAGATGGTTATGGCACACATCTTATGATAAATCAATTTATTTGGTTCGTTAAAGTTCTTCTTATCTTAATGGGTTTTCACCTCAATTATGCTACACACTATAGGTAATTAGAAGGGTGAAAATACTTGATTTAAACCAGCATACCTAATGGTAATAATCATATATTAGATAGAACTAACCCAAGATAATGAATTGACACCAACATCCCAATGATATAGAATATCATTGAGTGGTAAAATTGAATTCCTAGACTCTTGCAACCTGAGAATCTCTTTTACATTACTCATTGTCACTGTTTCTGTTACCTTTCTTAACCTTATACTTTGATTTACATAGCTTCACTTCATCTTATTAATTTAGAATATTTTGTAACTAGACTTAATTAAGTTAGTTTAAACAATTCTCTATGGGATCGACCCTTGTGCTTGCACACTATACCACTACACACTTGTGCACTTGTGAGGAATTATAATTTGACCATGATTTTGAGTCTTTCAAGCTAACCTAGTGATTTAGGCATTCTTTGATCAGTTAGAGGAATGTAAGAAGTGAATTCTAACATTGAGCTTTCTATACAGATGTCGAAGCTTGCAAAGCAGGTGACTATGATGTGCTCCATGATGATGAAACAGAAACAACCTGTTCCTATTGAGGAATATTCTATTTGTGGTATTTATGTCACTCTATAATGTTTATCCTTCTAGGTAGAGTTTTGCAAATTTTTTGGGACAAGCCAATGTGATGAACTTCTACAACCAAGAACCACATGATGATTAATATTCAAATACCTATAATCCTGGTTGGAGAAGTCATCCTAATTTTTCATAGAACAACAATCAGAATTAGATTCAAGCTGGGCTTCTTTTCCACCAAAGAAGCCTACTCTTGAAGAAACTATGTTGAGTTTCATTTAAGCAACCTAGAGTCAATTCCAAAACAATGAAATGAGATTCCAAAATAATGAAGCAAGGTTCCAAAACATGGAGGTCTCCATGAAGAAGATAGAGACTCGGTTAGGGCAGATTGTAGAGGCTATGTGGAGTCACACACTTAGAAAGCTATCAAGTCAGCTTGAGCAAGCTAATGTGATTACAATGTTAAGTGGTGGTAAGGTAATGGATGATAAAGTTGGTAATGTGATTAACAATTCTAATATTTTTGCAAATGATGAGGAGGAAGTAAATGCAAGGAGGGTTGTGTTTCCAATTCTTAAGCCTCTAGTCAACTATAAACCACCACCACCTTATGATCCACCATCCCCTTTTCTTGGGTGTTTGAAACTGAAAAAATTTATTGAAAAACCTTACAGTTGCAATGAGCAAATTCTAGCTTTGGATGTCTTACCATAAGAAAACTCTAGTGAAATGATTGAAAATTTTAATGAAGATTCAACAAAGGAGGAAATCTTAGTTGAAGTGGATCTAAAGCAATTTTTGCATTCTATAAGGTATGCATCAATAGACAATGATTCATTCTTTCTAGCAATTATTTCTTCATCTTTTACAAGTGATGAGAATGTAAAATATCATATTTTATTCTCTTAATACTTAATCATTTACACTTATTTAATTCCTATATGCACTCATTATTCTTATATTTTGATTTAAGAGACAATTGGAGTGGTTAAGTGCAAAAAGAAGTCAATTGAAGGATTTTGGACAATTTTAGCATCACTTCATATTTTGGGCATAGCTCTCTCATCCGACCTCTGATTGAGATGATTAAAGATGTTTTCAAAACAAAAAAAAATTCCACAACTTTTATGTTTGGAGTTTTGAAAGATAATGACAAAATCAAGGGAAAATAAAGGAATAATGCCAAAGTCAAGATGAAGTGCAAAGGAGAAGCAATAAGGAGTAAAGCACCGGAGGTAGCAGACTGGCGCTGCAAGTGCCAACCCACTTCACACACCACCCCACCAAAGGTAGCAAAGTGGCACCGATAGTGCCAATCCAGCACCGACGGTGTCTAACTCTGGCCAATATTTTTCAAAACCTGCAGATTTTGCATATTTTGCGTATTTTTTTCTCTTTATAAATAGTACTTTCCTAGGGTTTTTTAAGGTTCTTTTGCTAGGGTTTTGAGGAGGACATTTTGGCAGCTTTCGATAGAGAATCTTCTTATTCTCTCTTCTATTTTATTTTATTTGTGATTTCATGGACCTGCACGGCTAAACTTTTATTCTTGGTTTAAGGAGACAGAAGCCTCAGAATCAATATACCGTGAGATCTAATTTGATTTAATTGTTTAATTTATACTTTGAGTATTGAATGTTCTTCTTTGATTCATGATTATGATTGTCATGTTAAATTGCTAGGAGGCCTACTAGTTCATTATTCATTGCAATCTATTGCTAGATTAGATATTTAATCCATCATTATTTGATTTCTCTAATCTATGAAGCAGCTAGGGTTTAATAATTACTGCGTCAGGGGTCATTAAATATTAGGAAGAATATTTGACTAAATTAAATGCACTCACGTGTGCTTGTATTATTTGACTTCATCAATCTTTATGGATCTTTAGTTTGATATTAAATTAAATATCTAGCGCGTGTCTAAGGTTATTTAGCAGTTAGGGTTAATTGGATCGTCTGTTTCTAACTAACTTTGAAAGAGCTTGCCACCCTTGATTTAGATCAACAACCCTTATGCATTACCTTTACTACTTTAGATGCTAATATTAATTTTGAATTAAAATGTGGATTAATTCACCTCTTGCCCACTTTCCATGGTCTTATAGGTGAAGATCTTCACAAGCATCTAAAGGAATTTTATGTGGTGTGCACAAGTATGAAACCGACAGGTATGACTGAAGAGCAAATCAAACTAAGAGCCTATCCATTCTATTTGAAGGATTTAGCTAAGGAAGAGGTTGTTTTTGGAGAAATATTTTCCAGCTTCAAGGGCGGCCAACATTAGGAAGGAAATTTGTGGTGTGAGACAGCATAGTGGAGAATCCCTATATAAATATTGGGAGCTATTCAAGAAATTATGTGCATGTTGCCCCCATCATTAGATTAGTGAGCAGCTACTCATCCAGTATTTCTATGTGGGTCTTCTAACCACTAAAAGGAGCATGATTGATCCTGCTAGCAGAGGAGCTTTAATGGATAAAACTTTTGAAGCTATAAGGAACTTGATTGCAAACATGGAAGCTAACTCACAACAATTTGGCAATAGGCTTGATTCTCTATCCAAGCCTATCAATGAGGTAAGTGTTTCTTCACTTGAACAACAAATTACAGGTCTAACTTCTCTTATTCATCAATTGGCTATAGGAAATATGTAGATAGCAAAAGCTTGTCGAATTTGTTCAATAGTAGGGCATCCAACCGATGCATGCCTAACTCTTCAAGAGGAACCTATTGAGCAGGTGAACGCAATGGGTAGTTTTTCTGGATAACCACAAAGGAAGTACGATCCTTGTTCAAACACATAAAACCTAGGATGGAGGCATCATCCCAATTTTAGCTATGGGAACTCACAAGTAAATCAACCTCTAGCTCAAAATTGCTCAAATTTTCTGCAATATCAACAGCCAGACCCATTTAGACAACCATAGGGATAAACTTCTAACTTTGGTATGTCTTTAGAAGATATTGTTAGGTCTCTTGCTAATAACACTTTGCAATTTCGACAAGAGACAAGGGCTAGCATTCAGAATTTAGAGAATCAGTTAAGTCAGATAGCTACCACAATCAATCGGCTGGAGACACAAAATTCAAGAAAATTGCCTTAATGGTGAACCCAAGAGAGAACGTGAGTGCAATTGTTTTGAGTAGTGGTAAAGAGATTGACATTTTAGTAAAAGCAACTCCTATACCAATAGAGCAAGAAAAAGGGAAAAGCATTGTTGTAGACAAGAACCTTCCTGAGGACAATGAAGTAGTTTAATGTAAGTTTCCACCTATTTCTAAATATAAACGAGTGCCTCCTTTTCCTTAGGCTTTAGCAGAATCTCACAAAATTAAGAGCTACAAAGATTACTATGAGACTTTTCATAAATGTGAGGTAAATATTCCACTTTTTGATGTCATTAAACAAATACCTCGTTATGCTAAATTCCTAAAAGAATTGTGCACAACAAATAGAAAATAGAAACTCAAGGGATTTAAGAAGGTGAGAGTAGGGGAGAATGTTTCTGCAATCATTCAAAGAAAACTCCCTGCAAAGTGCAAAGATCCAGGTATGCTTATTATCCATTGCATGATAGGTAATACTAGACTTAAAAAGGCCATGTTAAATTTAGCAGCCTCCATTAATGTCATGCCATATTCTTTGTATGCTTCTTTGAAACTTGGACCTTTGAATAAGACTGGTGTTGTAATTCAATTAGTTGATAGATCTAATGTGTATCCGAAAGGGGGGATGTTCTTTTGAAAGTCAATGATTTAATCTTTCCTGCTGATTTTTATGTGCTAGATATGGAGAATGGCAATCACACTACTCCCATTCTATTAGGAAGACCATTCCTAAAGACATATAAGACTAAGATAGATGTTCACAGTGGCACACTTACCATTGAATTTGATGGTGAAATTTTTAAATTTAACATTTATGATGCCATGAAATATCCTGATGATGATGATCCTGTTTACTCCATTGATGGGATTGATTATTGTGTATGGGAAGGTTTTGAACTTGATGGAAAAGATGAATTGGTAGTTTCCATTAGTAAACATCTTGAGAAGGAGAATAGGGTGTTACCTTTGAGTACTGATTTGCAGGAAACTATTGCAGCATTGGATGACTTTCCGAAGTTATCAGAATCAGGTAATGATCCTTACATTAAGTTACTAGTTTCTAACAAGAGCCTTTTACCCTCTGTTTTATAAGCATCTACTCCACAATTAAAGCCTCTTCCCAGTCACCTGAAGTATGTGTTCCTTAAAGATGGAAAAACCTTGCCTGTGATCATCTCCAGTGAACTTAGTGCATTACAAGAATAAAGGCTTGTGCAGGTTCTGAAGAAGCATAAGAGGGCTATCGGTTGGATAATGAAATATATATTAAAGGAATTAACCCATCTACAAGCATGCTTTATTATTTCTAGTTTGCAATTGCTCCACAAATTGAAGAAAGATGCAATTAGTCAAGCTAATGACTATAAACCAAAGCGCGACTTGGAAGGTAACCCAAGGGAGTTTGTGTTTTTTTCTTATTTTCTTCGTATTTTTGCATTTATATTATGGTTATTTTTGCATCTTCTTTGCATTTGACCTTACATTAGGGACAATATAAGTTTTAAGTGTGGAGGAGGAAATTTAGGTTTAGGTTTTTTTTATGTTTTTATTTTTTTTTAAAAAAACATTTTTTTGAGAGAGAGTCAATTTTACCCTTTGTTTTGATGGTTTCTAATGATTTGAGGTTGATGATGTCATGAGCAAGATTCAACTGAGCTTGAAAAATTCATAACATGATTGAATAAATAATCTTCCAATTTACAATTGCTCAGTTTAGTTATTTTCCTTGAGAATGATGATGACTAAATTTTGGAGACAAAAGTTGGTGAGATTTTGAACCTTTAGACTGACACATTCACATCAGTCTCATTCTTTTTCTTCATGAGATATATTCTTCTATGGATTTGTTTCTTTAGAGCTTGCCTTAATTCTCTTTGAGATCACATTGATACATGCTTGCATAAACATAATTAAGGCCTTCTTTGTTATGAACTACATGAACCAAATAGCCTACCTCATGATTAATTTTACTTTTTGTTTAGCCCCTTGGAGCTTTATAGACTTTTATTGTAATCCTATGTTACAAGCATAAAACCCAGAAAAGTAATGTCTTTACCCAAGCCATAGAGCTAGTGGAGCATGGGTCATCATTGTGCTATGTAAGGGTATGCAAGAAATAAAATGTGGGGGTATCAAAATTTGTGGAATGGCTATAATTGGTGAATTAGAACATGTTGTTGTTCTTAAAAAAAAGTCAAAGTGAAAGAAAAAAGATAAGAAAAAGAAAATATCAAAATTCCAAGGGAAGGAGATGTTTATACATCATGTATTCAAAGGTGAAAGATGCTGAAGAAAATAAGTGATTGTACATGTCTTATATATTTGAGCTTGAGTTGATTTATTTGTGCTTCACTAGTTTCAATGGCTTTTGAGCTACATCTCCAAATATTTCTCACCTTTACCCTAAACCTCATTACAACCCATGAAAAGTCCTCATGATTCATGATATACATGTGATCCAAGTGATGGAGAATGAGAAGATATGCAAGCTTATGGTAGATCATTTTTATTAGAATGAATTTGAGTAGAACATATACCCTTCAATTACATGAGAGTAGAGATTTTATTTTTGTGAGGTTTTACTTATTTAGTTTAATCCACCTTCAAGAGATAATGCTTAATGAATGATTGTAGGTTGTGTAAGAATGATTTATTCATGATATATTATGAGTTTTGAAGAATTTTGATTATTCTTTATTTATGATAATTGTAACATTGATAATCTTTTGGGGGAGAGTGAATTTGAGTTTTGCTCAAGTACGAGCAAAAGTTAAGTGTGGGGGAATTTGATGAGAATGCAAAATATCATATTTTATTCTCGTAATACATAATATTTTATACTAATTTGACTCCTATATGCACTCATTATTCTTATATTTTGATTTAGGAGACAATTGGAGTGGTTAAGTACAAAAAGAATTCAATTGAAGGATTTTGGACAATTTCAGCAACTCTCTTATCTGACCTTCGATTGAGATGATTAAACGTGTTCTCGAAACACATGAAAAAGTTCTACAACTTTTATGTTGGGAGTTTTGAGAGATAAGGACTACATCATGGGCAAATATAGGAAGAATACCAAAATTAGGATGAAGTGCAGAGAAGCAACAAGGAGCAAAGCACTGGAGGTAGCAAGCATTAGTGCCATCGACGCCCAAATCCAGCCAATATTTTTTGAAACCTGCGGATTTTGCATATTTTACATATTTTTGACTTATATAAATAGTACTTTCCTAGGGTTTTTGAGGGTTCTTTTGCTAAGGTTTTAAGGAGGACTTTTTGGCTGCTTTTGATAGAGAATCTTCTTCTTCTCTCTTCTATTTTATTTTATTTGTGATTTCATGGCCCTGCATGACTAAACTTTGATTCTTAGTTTAAGGAGACAGAAGCCTCAGAATCAATATACTATGAGATCTAATTTGATTTAATTGTTTAATTTATAC
>JAYJMB010052897.1:6954-26002 GCA_036873735.1 Pouteria campechiana
TATTTTTTATCTTTTTTCATAAGAAGTATACCTATTACATTAGTATCTATATTTTTTATAATTATTTTTTTTATCTTTTTATATAAGTAGTATACTTATTTTATCTTTATTTCTTTTATTTATAATCATTATTTCCTATAACATAATATCATTCCTTTCTTTTCTCCTGTGTTTCCTCTTCTGAATTTTTTTTTACTTTCACCAATTTTCGACTTCTTTTACCCAATTTCAAATGAGTCCAGTCCATTTGGTAACAAGTAAAAGAGGTAGAATTTTTCCGTTACTAACTCAACAGTCTTATTTCCTTTTCTCTATCATTGTCTACATTTTTATTTATTATTTTTAGTTATTTTGTAAAAGAAACTCATCCATTTTTGTCTTGGTAGCATGGGTTTAAGTCATAAAATAAACTTAGGTTAATAGGCCCATTATTTGTGTTATCCTCATTTCCTTTATGAAATGCACAACATCATTTCTTCTACCTAGATCTAAATTCTATGAAACATCAGAGAACAAGTTTGTAATAGATGCAAAGAACTGAAAGCCATTCACTTGGTTAAGCAGCAGTAACAACTTAAAAGGCAGAACGTCTGTGTGTATACAATGTTAGCATATGACATGCTCCCGCTATTAGGTTTTTTCAAGTCTTCTTATGCATCTTGGAATCAGGAGAATTGGACTGCAGAGGTGACAGAGGTTGTCTTGGTGAATCTGGTCCATTAAAATCAATTGCTTTTGCAACATCGGTCGTCTTTGGACTTGATTTACGCTTTCCCTGCATGAGAAAGAGACAAGAATTGAGGCGTAAGAACTGTGCAAGCCAAAATAAAAAAAGCATGAAACAGAAAATCATGTCATACAGCGAGTTTAACCCAAAAGGCAAGAACTGGATGTTGGATTGACCAGTAGCCATATCATAACTTTGGTTAAAAACTTATTCACAATATGCAAATGTATGAGAGGCTTAAAAGGTTCTTGAGTACTTGGTAGACATTCTAACTAGTGAATCAGAATATTTCGGAATTCTAACTAGTGACCCCAGAAGTATTTTTTGTTTAATCAATCAGGTTTTCATGCAAGAAACATATTTAGAAATTAAATAGTGAACCATTCATTTCATGAAATAGCAATTTCGAGATTTGACCTAAGGCATATTGAATTGACATGTCTGGCCACGGGTCAATTCCTTCCCCTATCGACCCAATTATGGGTGCAGGAAAAGTAGGAAATGCCAGATGGCAATGCAGTCCACATTTTTCCCTTGCTAACGCTTAAGAAGCAGCAACCACCAGCAGCAGAAGAGACTAAATGAGGTTCTGGAAAAGGATAATGGGCCCACACAAAATTCAGGTATTTCCTGTAAACATTGAGGCATCGTGTATTTGTTGGACGGTGGTTCCTCTCACGTGGAGGCCAGCCCACATGCATGTGCGTAACTCATGTGCACCATGCTTATGACATATGCATAATCAAACACCAAAAAATAGGTTTCAATGGGTACGGTTGGCAGCTTTGGCATCGTTTTTGGCTTTCAATTTTCTTCTTCTCTAAGCAATATCGAGAAAGTTGTCCTTGGAGAAAGATTTGATTTGCCGCTATCATTCAAGCCATCACAAGGGATTTAGGAGAGAAGCTTCTTCTTAGTCAGTTTTCTAGTTCTGCTTGGTGAGGTTTATCTTTATTATTTTCTTGTTAGGTTTGTTGAAATTTATTTTTATGGTGATGATGAACTCCTCTAGTTTTCACTAGAAAAGAACATATTTTGTGATCCCATTATTTTATAATGGAAGTTTTTGACTGGACTAGGTCCAGTGGTTTTTTCCCTTCACATTTTTTCCCTTCAAAATAAGGGGTTTCCGGTAAAAATTCTTGTCTGTTTGTAAGTTTGATTATTTTCTTTGGGTGATTAATTTGTGTTGATTAAAATTCATGACTGCTTATTTAATTTACACAAATAGGGATAATTTATCCCAACGATATTTGAGGTTTGTTCTTCTAGTAGCAACGCATGAAAGAGGGAGAAAAATTTTACACCCTCAGTACTCCAATTCACTGAAGCTCATGATTAGAAGCAAATAATTCAAGGGAATCTTAAGGTAGTGAAAATATGTAATAAGATATAAGGGAAGGCCCAATGTTGGGCAATGCACTGCCAAACATAGAATGTTTAGATGGATGAGTGAAAAGACAAGGAATGAAAATTAGGAAAGGTTATGGCCATGTGTTAAGGAACTAAGAACAGCATTGGTTGGGAAAGAAGTTCAAGTTGAAAGGCATAGAGGAGGAAGGGATGAAAAAAATGTGGATGCAAGTTAGTAGAAAAGATTGAGGATGGCACAGGCTAACCAAGGATAAGGTCTGTGATATAGCGGAATGGCATAACAAGATTCATGCGGTTGAACCAATGAATTGAGAAAAAAAAAAAAAAAAAAAAAGACACATGATGGTAATAATGATGATGATTTCATTGCTTAAGCCATATCATAAACATTATAACTAGAGAGGTTCACAAAAATAGAGCTTTTATCTCACTTTAGCAGAAACACTGGAGGTATGCTTGCCTTCAGATCCGTGATGGTGCTTCTCTCTGTGCATGTGTCTAAGCAATCTCTTATTCTCCTTGTCCAACATATTATTTGCTTCAAATAATACTTTCACCTTTCAAACAGAAAATAAATATATTAAACCATGGAGGTCAGTGAAAAAAAATCCTACAGAAACTAAATGGAATACATCTCATCGGTACCTCCTCTTCTGCCCTATGAAGGTTAATCCTCAGATGCTCTTTATCATTCTGAAGTGATTCAGCTTCAGCAGCCAGTGCTAGAATGAGTCTAGTTAATGGTTTCAGGCTGCAAAAGTTAACAATACAAAAGAACAAAGAAAATTGTCACTAGAAAGTCATGCAATGTAGAGACCATTTATGAAGTCTTTGTTATTCCATTTAGAGCAAGCGGAGTATTTGAGCTCAAAACCAAAGTCTGATAGGTCAAAACGATCAGAGGAGTCAGGTAGAGAAGCCCTCTAAAACATCAACATTAAGAAGATATCACTGATGTAGTGATGATAATGGTTCAGAAACAAGTAATAATAGGAAACCAGAGTCTAAACATCAATGCATACCAAAACTCATTCTTTCAAAAGAACAAGAAAAAAGGGAACAAGCTTACCTTTCCCACAGTTTAAGCAATCCTTGGCATGGTTCAAGCCCAGCATGAGCCTGTAAAAAAGTGCGCGCATTTGCTGCAACTTCGACATTTACCTGTCTGTTGGCATCAGCTTTAACCAGCATCGACAATATCACTGACTCAAGCAACTGTCCTTCTAAAGTTGTGCTGACTCCAGGTGAATCATCCTTTAAAACATAAATTATAAACCTCTCAGCATTTTAAGAATTTTAACACTATATTTGCAGTTGCAAAACTTAAATAAATAAAGATATATTTCTTCTGTTCAATTTTAGCATTGTCACCATGAGATGAAGGAACACAGAAAAGGAAGACAAGGAGATTCCTAATTATGAAATTATTTGCAAAAAGAAAATAATTTGTGAATCGCTTTTTAATTGTTAAGACAACATTCAACAAACATATACTTCTTCTGTTCAATTGTCCACATTCACAGCAGGAAGCCAAAAGAAGAAAAAAAGAAGAAGAGTCAGGCAAGGAGATTCCTAAATATGAATTAATATGCAAAACGATTTTCAGATACAGTCGGAAACTCTCATCCACTTGGTAAAATAGAATGAGATCAAGAAGAAAAACTGTTTATATTCCTAGAAAATTGGATAAAATTTCTGACAAGCAACACCTCAAACCCATATAAACCAGAAAGGGAAGAAAACAGAAGATCGCTTGGGGTATGGGACAACATAAGTAGTTTTAGTTTGGTGAATTCCATGGATATCAAATCTCCTATTCTTTGGAGATTTGCCAAACCCTCTGAATTTTCATACATGTAAAATGAGAAATTCCCAAATGATAAGAGTCATTTCCACCAGGAAATGTTCTATTCCTTGCAGAAACTGCTCCCAAGTACATGGATTTGCGCAGCTTGATAGCCAAACTATGGACTGGGAGATGCCAAATTAATCCCATACAAGTCTAAATCTGACAAGTTCATGGATTTACCAAACTAATAGATACATTTTCCATATCACAAACATGGCTTTAGTTCATAAGAGGTGAAAGCGACATTTCAATGATTCATGACTCACAACAAAATAGTACAGGATGTATCAAATAGGTAAGAAAGTAACCAGTGATCTGAGAAGTATGGGATAAAAACATCCACAGGTACACATGGAACATTTATGAGCCACTATTTGATGCATATATTGTCAACATCCTGGTGAAAGGAGTGTTCCTAGTGTCATTACACGTATCACAGACTAAGATATCATAAATGTATCAACATTATCAATTTTATTTATGATAACAGAAAATTGTATCTCGTGTTAAAAAAAGATTAAGGAAACATGGGGAAACACAAAAATTGTATCAAGTATCAGCAACCCGGGGATACATATTTTTGCACCTTGTTGATGACAATGGAGATTAACTGAAAAGGCTAGGTGAAATGCTACTTCAGAAAAACTTACTTCCTTTCTGCCATAGGCAACCATCCAGGTGTTGTGTTGGGCATGCAGTAGATAGTTGTATTGTCATTTCCATGTGCAAGAGCTTGGGGCTTCTATTGTAGATAGAAGCCACACTAGGTATCAGATAAGTAACACACACGTGCACTCAGAAACACATACAGTACTAACTGTACCGGCTATATACGTGTGCATGTATGTAGATGTGTTGCCTGTGCATCTACAAATTAAATTAGGTTTGAGAAAATGTCACGGCATCCTACATGCTGTGTAATGGTTAATTTGAACTCCATGTGCAATCAAAATTTCTTTCAAATTTTTTCATGAATGATGGGATCACTGTAGTAGAAAAACTGGCTATAAATATTAGCTTTTGTAATCCAAGAGAAGTGGTCTAGTCAGTTCGAATATGTTTCAGTCTTTATTCGACTCTATATCTTCAAAGACCAAATCTCTCAACTTTAGAGATAAGATAAGCAAAATAAAGTTTAGCACTCACACAATTATTTGGCAACCGAGACAGAAATTCTTGGTTTTCCTTCTTCAATCTTGTGCATTGGCTACAAGTGAAGTTATCACCACCAGTTCCTTCAAACCTGCTTGTCATGCCAAAAAGAGGGCATGTCACTGCTTGTCATTGTTATGCATTGTGACAAAATGTGAAGTGCAACTATGTTTAGCAACCAAACGTGCACATGGAAAGCATCCAAAAGAAGCGAAAACGACCATCAATGTACAGTTGGCCATAGAAGTTGCCAATCTGAATAACTCTGGGGTATGCCCATCCATCGTGAAACTTAACAATTTCAATGAGTTATGTCTTTCCCTTAACAACAGAATCAGAATTAATGTAATATACCTCTCATTTCCAATTTCTTCAATTTGCTGCCTAAGCCTGTGCATCTCTTCCCCTGCCTTTGCTTCACTTGCCTATCACCATACCACGAAAATCGCCTTTTTCAGAGATAAAAAATGTCATTTTTGCTCTAGAAAGGAGTAAGGTAACCGAGAGATTACCATGGCCATCTCGCATTCATGCTTAAAGTACTTCAGTTCCTCTGCAAGACTTTTCAAGTTTTCCTCTGCCTCAATAGCACGGATCTCAGCTGTCTTCGCCCGTTCATCTGCATCATTTCCAAACTCCATCAACGCATCCCTGTCTCGTTCATAAAGCGCGCACTCCCTCTCCCATTTCGCATTCAGGCCCACCAAATAAGTGCACTCAGCAGCCAATCTCTGATTCTCTTCGATCTGTTTCCTCAAGGCCAGCGCACTCATACTTGCTTCCGCCTGAAATCCAAACCAATCATCTACACATTGCGAGAAATTTTAAAAAGAATAATTAAAAAAGAAAAGACAACATAAGCAACAGAATACACACCCTCAATCGTTCAATTCTTTCATCTCTCTCCTTCAACTGATCTTGAAGCAGAAAGATCTGATCTTGAAGCCGGTGCCGCGACCTTTCAGAAGCAAGAAGCTTCAATTCCAAGGTTTTGGTAGGTACGGGGAGGCCAACGGTGTTTTCGATAGATTCGTGAATGTATTCATCAAGATCGGGAGGAAGATCCATTTCTGCAAGGGTGAAAGACCCTATACACGAAACTCCTCTTTTTCAGGAAGATGTCGAGATGTTAAAACCCCTGGAGACGGCGGCACGGAGGATAGAGATGGGAGGACGTCTGAATCTGATAGCGTAGAGAGGGGAAGGAAGATCTGAGCCCTAGAAAACGATGAGACGGAGAGAAGCGACTCAAAAACCCTTCCTTTGGAAGGAAGCGTTGGAGAAAGAGGGAGAGCGTCGCTCTGTGGTGGCAGGGGAGCGGAGTCGCGATTCTAGTTTTTCAAATTCGACACAAGGGAATGAGCCGTTAGAAAGGGCTTTGGCGCTTTTGAAAGTGGAGTTACGTTACTCGGGCCGTCGGGCGGCAGATAACGATTGATGCACAGTAAGCTAGTGATCGTCAATGTGGCGTAACGTTAAATGAAAAATAAGCCGATTTAACTGTTTCAAGTACATTATTATATCAAAATACCTTCGTATGAACGACTTTAATCTATTGTTTGTTGAGATATATTTGCACATGGAATTTTCCATTTTCAACCATCCAAAGAATGTTAGCCAATTTTCCATCTGTAGAATCGATTTTTTCCAGCCTATTTGAATAAGGTTAAATAAAAAGAGAATGAGAAAACGATGCTTACAATATAATATAAAAGATGTAAGGTTTTTAATGAAAATGACAAATAATACTTGAAAATTAGCTTTATTGAATGGATATATGCCATGTTAAGGATTGATTTTTTTTTTCCATGGATATTTTTCTTTTTGGCCAAATAAACATAGATAAAAAAAAAAAAAAGTTTAGTGCTCCCAAGAAGAGTTCTTCTCCTTAGCCCTTAAAAAATTCTGCCAGGCACTTATTATAATTCTCGATTTACTTAATGCTTGTGCTTTTTTATAATAATTATATATCAATCCCGCTTCTAAACAGCTTAGTTTATATTTTTATTAGGCATCTAATGCTTCTAGATTTCTATGACAATTACCAAAATCCCCTTTTCTACAAGTAAATTGAATAGGTAAGCTTTTTTTAATAAAAGATGTAAATAATAACTAAAAAAATAGGCTAGATCGAATAGATACATGCCATGTTGAGAGATGAAATATATATATTTTTTCTATGGATAGTTTTCTTTTTCAGCCCACCAAACATGAAAACTAAAAATAAAATTGAAAAAGAAAGGTTCGGTGCTCCTAAGAAGAGTTCCTCTCGTTGGCCCCTGAAAAGTTTGCCGATTGCGTCGGCACTCATTATAATTCTAAATTTAGTTAATATGTGCTCATTTTTCATAATAATTACATACCAATCCCCTTCCTAATAGCCTTTTATTGGGCATCTAAAGCGTCTAGATTTCTGTGATAATTACCAAAGTCCCATTTTCTCTCAAATCTTTTTCCATCTAACCATCTTTTTTAAAGAATATTATTCGTGTTATTAACATAAATATATGGTCACTGCAATGTCTAATACAATGAAATTTGATTGCAGACAATTGCATGATCATTAGGTAAAGACGCAGGTTTGAAACTAAGTTGGCACATTTGCAATTGAAAAGCATACTAGAAGAGAAATGATTCTTAGCAATAACAGGCTCTAGTTTTCACGAAGCTGAATGGTTTGCAAGGACTTCATTCTGTTGGTGTTCCACACAAGCTGATTAGTCCCATGATCAAAACCATTCATTTAACCATTTGACCTAAAATCTGTTTATCCATGTATTCTTTGGTGGAACTGGAACGATTAAAGAAATTTTCGATTGTGCACCCAATGCATTACACACTGAAAATGTATGACCCTACAGTCCTCAATCAATACACCTGCAAACACTGCAAATACTCGTTCAGCAGATAGAGAGGGGAGTATGTATTTGCATGCACAATACACCTGATTTGGTTCCAGCATAATTTTGTCAATCCACAACATAATGACCCCATTTGTACAACTGAATGTTGATAAGCAAATATGAGGTGCTCATTTACAATGTTCATTGCAGACTCTGTCTCAACACATTCCGGGAGAGAGAGGAAAAGAGATAGGAGACGCTCAGTGGAGGGAACAAGAGAATGGGCCCACGAGCTTCATGCTTGTGTTTTCACCACTGCACACAACTCTACACCTTCTTATAATATGCACTTTCCTGCTGTCACTACCAATCCCACAACATTCAACCATATTCACCACTCCATCTACCCTGTTCAACACAACATCCAGACAGCCATAAACAACTCTTGCATATTGCTGAAAATGAGCCTACTTAATAGCACCAATTGCGGTAAACAGTGTTTACAGTTCCAGTTTCAATTATTATTTGCCATCCTTGGGGAAAGGGATTTTTTGGAAAATACAGGCAAAAATATGAGGAAATGTAAAATAAATAAATAAAGGGAAAATAAATAAAAACATAGAAAAAACTTACAGGAATTGAGAAGATATATGACCACATACTTAAAATGCCACACAAAAGAACAGTGAATGGCATATTTCATTTGCACAACATCATATAGAATGCGCTCTCTAATATAGTTCACAGATAGAATGAAAAAAGAATAAAAATAACGTGGTTTAAATTAATATTAAAAGTCGAATATCGTGGCAGTAAACAAATCAAAATATAGTCACTACCAAATCAAATTTGTGAGAGCAGTTCAATATAACTATCTGCTTGATCAATCTGTTGAGTTGGTTACTTGTAGCAAAGCTAGATAAACGTATATTATGGTTTAAGAAATTTTAATGGTTCAAGTAATTAATAGAATTATTCTATCAAATATTAGCATAAATTAAAAGTTATTCTCAAAACATTTTTTTGAGTTGATTTGATTAAATTTTTAAAAACTATAATGAGAATATGTATCAGTTTTTACTATAGGATGTCCCATAAAAAGTGAGAAATGGAGATAAAGATATTCTTAGTATCCAATGTGGTACAACTACTTATAACAGGTAAAAAGAAAAGAAGGGAAACATTGATCATCTAGCACTATTTCAAGCATCTTTTTCAAAGAAAATTTGCAAAATACTACAATTATTACAATGTCGAAACTTCATCTATTCTACTAACACTAGATTTTGTTGGAAAACATTTTCCACCAAAAAAGGGCATTTACCTCAGTTTACCTAAAGATTCCTATTTTTTGAGAGAAGTTTCCAGATATCCAATCATAGGACATATGTTTCATTTTATTCAAAGGACTAAAAATGAGGATGGCAAATTATATTCCAAGTCAAGAGAAATAGTATTTTTAATCTTTGTTATCATATTTTGCTAGGCCGAAACCATTAAAGATAATGTTGGGTTCCACTTCTAGAATAAACACAGAGAACTCCATATCATCTATATCCAAGAAGCCACGTCAGATAGCTGGAATCATCTTAATGTGAGTGGGTCCATGCAACAAATACTTAAGCAAGTATTCTATTTCCACTGGTTATTGCAAGCTCTCAATCTTTTGGATCTTCACTCTTTTTTCTTAAGAAAGCAAATGCATTAAGATTGCTAAAGCTGTTGACAAAGAATAAGGAGAGTTATAACAGGAGAAAAAGACAAACTATTACCTAGGAACAGCAAGCAGAAGCCCGTGATTCAGCTGGTCGATCCACAAGCACCATTCCTGTCGGATTCTGAGCAGGCTGAGCTCGAGGCAATCTTCTTGCTGGTTGCAGCATAAAACATGAATACATGTCAAAAAAGCTACTAAATGCTTGCCAGCCATAGCATGAATTAATGATGTAATTGCAAACCCCCAAATTTAGGGCATTGTAGCTTGTCAGAATATATATATCAGTGGCAAAACCTAGTTAAAAGGCCAGGCAAGAAATATCCTGTAAACTTTTATGTTTATTAATAACTGTAATTTCATAATTCAAGATTTAGCTGACAGCTTACATAAGTTGTCAGAAAAACTTGCATATGGATTGATTGATGTAGCGTGAAGAACATCCAGTTTAATCTTAGTCACAAAAAACACCAATCTCAATAACTACGTGAGACAACCACCTCATCATGCATCCTCACCACTAATCTAATAATAGCAACTCATTAGATGACAAACTCAGAATTTCTCCTGACATGCTAAATGCAAGGATTTACTGTGAATGAAGCTAGCAAAGTTTAGAGATATTATAATATTCTCTTGCCAAATCAAGTGCCAAAACTTCTAAAACCCTACCTATTTCATAAAATATGTCATTCACATTTATAGCAGTTTTGGCAGAGGTTTCCATAAAGAAAAGACCATTCTCCTCAGCATATATACGTGCTTCCTGCCAAAAAAATAATAATAATAAAAGGCATCATCAAGTTGTGATGAGAAGAATTATAAATACCTGCTAACCAATTTGCACACAAATAGATAAATAAATAAATCTACACATGAACAGCATCATGATAAGTCTATGTTACCCATGATTTCACCAGTCATCCTAACAATCAGCTTTACTGAGTTTGTATGCGATGCTTACGCACATGCTGAGAGGACAGCTGCCTATGATTTCATGGATAAATCATAGTCAATATTAGAACACCAATTATCCTTTGTCTTCTGAGGACTAAAGCGAAAGGACATACCTCTGCTGTCACCTTCCTTTTATCTTCTAAATCTGCTTTGTTTCCGGCAAGAGCCATCACCATATTGGGATTACCTGCACCCAAATGCAAAAATGGAATACTCTAGCAACAAATGGAACCAGATCATACAAATCCAAGTTCAACCTCACACATAAGGTAAAATTAATTAACCATATAAACAGTTTTCTAAAAATGGAAATTAAATATGAAAAACCAGCAGATCCTTGTTGCCTAACTACTTATGCAACACCTAAAACCAACAAGCATCCCCCACAAAAAGAAAATAGAGTTAAAAACAAAAGTATGTCCTAGAGTACCTTGTTTCTGAAGCTCTTGTACCCACTTCTTAGCACGTGCAAAAGACTCCTACAATTTGAAAGAAAACAAAATATCATCATAAGTAAAGGCTGGAGCAACAAAAGCATTTTACATAAATGTTCACCATATCTCATGCCACATCAAAATCTGCGTTGCATTAGTTCATGATCTCATGATTAATCAGAATTTAACTTATGACAGTGACAAAAAAGCATGAGTTGATTAATCAAAGATTTGATTGATCCAGTTCTTTAAATTATTCAGAATAATGGATTTGAGCAAATTAGGGCCTTTTAGGGGCCTAGAAACCTAGAGTTATCAAATTCAAGTATTTTAGTGATATACCAAATTGTAAATTATTGATTAATTACATTACTTTAGTGATTTATCTACTTATAAAGTATTGATTAATTTCATTTTGTATTTTCAACTTTTCATCACTTCCATGTGGGTCACTTTCAAGGCAACGAAAACTTTCTGACTGGTGTCAAAATAGCCGTATTTAACAGCCCGATGGATTAATTTTCGAATCAAAGATTGAGCAATGCAAGATTGTTCAAGAAAATTATGGCCCATGTACATAAGATTTATGATAAAAGAAAGAATTTTAGGAGTGTGTTAGTAATTTTTGTTTTTATTTATTAAATATTTATAATAAATGGTTTTATGGTGAACAAAAATTTGATGGTTTCCAGTGGTTGGAATGTGGGAGTGATTCACTTCAGTATCTTATTCTCAACAATCTTCTTCTTTCCTTTTATTGTGCCTTTCTCTGTTATCTTAGATCACTCAAAACAATGATCAAAACATTCCCTTTTACCTCGGCTTTTAGCTTTATTTTTATAATCCTAGTCTTCATGTTTCATGCTGGCTCATGGATTTTTCCAAATCTAATATTTTCTTGCATCAACTTGGTTAAAAATATCATGGCATTTCTGGTGGAACCAAATGGTCAATCCACCATAACAAAGTAAATAAACAATGGGCCCCAAGAATAAAATGGATTACAACTGAAAAGATAGTGGCAATTGGGGCTGATTTTGGTCTCTATATGACTTGGCACTCCAAAAATAGTTAAAACCATGACTCCAGAAATGCAAGTGAGATGCTTCCAATTTCTAACATCTAAGAGTCATTTGGCTGCTTGACTTCAAAACATTGCAAATTTGAAATTCATGCAAATGAAATTCAAGCCTATTATTTGGCTTCAATCTGCATTTTAAATTCTATAATATGTGCCACATTTAGTGGATGGACAGCAGGAAACAATCAACTAGGAAAACAGTAAGTTGGACCACGCAAACTAATGTATTTACCCAACATGGGGCCATCTGGTGAATAAAGTGGATCATAAAAACATGATTTAGAATAATTGAAATTTCAACTCCATAGCTTGTGATCAACTTAGGTTCAAAACTTGAATTTCAAATCCAATTTGTAATTGAGATATGAGTACCTTGATGCATCCAAACAGAATTTGAGTTCCATTCACACAAATTTGAAATTCAGGCCTTTACAAATTCAGGGCATCAAAATGACCATTTAACTATGCTGCCAAAAATTATCAGGACATAAATCATTTCATAAATAAAAGTGAAGTCCAAAGAAAGGGAGAATAGAAAATTGGTATCCAAATATAAGGACGGGATGAAAGAAAATTTGGCTGCAAAGTTCTAAAAAAATAAATCTCAAAATATTAGCTGCAAAGCTCAAGAGAATCACTTCATGGAGAACCAAATCTCAAAAGAAACACCCAAAGCTGAAAACATGTGTAATAATATCAACATGCCAAAGTTACCGTGCTTGTTATATCATAGACAATAATGGCTGCTGCAGCTCCTCTATAATACATAGGGGCCAAACTGTGGTACCTCTCCTGCCCAGCTGTGTCCCAGATCTCAAACTTGACAGTGGCATCATTCACTGCCAGTGTCTGTGAAAAGAAGGCCGCCCCAATTGTTGATTCCTGCCATCAAAGAAAATATTAGAAACCTCAAGTCATAACCGCAAGTTTTAGAGGAGCACAAATTTAGCCCTAGCAAGGTTTGTCTGAGTTATAACTATGCCAGTTTGTCTAAGTTATGACTATGAAATGCATATACTTGTGCCACTCTAGCTTAGCTAAGTTCAAAACACTTGTGCATGAACATAAAATTGAGATCCAAAGCCAAGCTCAGCCTAAACAAGACAAGGTCAAGCTTGGGTTAGATTGGTTCAGCTTCAGCTTGTCCTTGCCTCATTTAGATACAAACAGATAATAAGTATATTTACCATATATTACAATTAAATGCGTAAGTTACTTTATTTAGGTTGACTTGCTTCAAGCTCAAGCTCAAACTAAAGGTTTCCAAGCCAAGATCAGATCAAGACAAACCAAAGATTGGACAAGATCATGTTTAGCTCAAACCAACTTGTTTATTTCTCATGCTAAGCTGAAGCTAGGCCAAGCTCAGCTTGTTTACATCTATAATCACCGAACAGCAAAAGATTGAGATATCATAACAACTTTGCTTTAATCTTAGAGAGGTCTTCTTTGTTATTAAAGAAGATGGCTATGTATTCTTCTGAGGGTGCTCTGCCCTCTCGCCACTACCACAGGAATGTTCATTTGCAGACATTCATGCAGCATGCACCACAACTGTAGGCATTCATTCTTAAAGTGCCCAAACCCAAATTCATCCTTCACCTGCAGCTTTTGTGTGGAACAAGCATGGATGAAACCAAACTGAAGCCATATATACAATATGACCTTAATACATCCTCAACGCCACACCCTAGTACATGTGCCAAAACACATTTTTCAAGAACCACAAATGAAGAATACACTATCGAAGGTCCTTGCGAAAACACATTTTTCAAGAGCCGCAAATGACAGAATACGCTATCCAAGATACCCATGAATTCCACATGTTCCAACACGAATTTGCAAGTGAAGGATCAGCTAAACTTGCTGGCTACTTGAAAATGTAGAATGGTGAACATGGTGGCACTTGAAAATTAGCTGGCATCAGCTAACCTCGCTGGTCTAACATAGTAACCCCTAAAGTACACACATCAACTTGACCAGGAACCCAATCCTAATGATAAGCACCAATTTTCTAACCCAACCAAGCAAAAAATGGCCAGGAACCCAACCCTAATGATCAGCACCGATCGTTTCACTCATTCTAGCAAAAGAGGACCAGGCGCCCAATAGCAATGATCAGCATCATTTTTCTCCTGCAACCTAGCAAAAGGATCCTTGCACAGAAATTCAGTCATTTATAGACTAGATGACCATATTTCCTAATAAGAGGATCTACCAACTTTTTCCAGGTCCACCTGGACAAACAATCAAACAGCACAACGGGATCAAATGGTTGCAATTAAGGCAGGCCTAATTCTAATCCTTAAATGCAAGCTATCAGCCTTCTGTGGCACACAGCTACTCAGGCCAACAACCGAACTTGTGATCGATGATTTGAATGCTCTCGTAAAACCAGACGATATTCCAAAATGAAACGCCAAAAGACGCGGCGGAAATTCCGAACCTGGAATTCGAGGAATTGGCCTTTGACAAAGCGCAAGACGAGGCTCGACTTGCCAGCCCCCATGTCCCCAAGCAAAACCTGCCATTTTTTTCCAGATCATCAACCGAAATGAAAGACAAAAATTACGAAGGAAAATCGTGATGAGAAGAGGGCGAAATTCGGTGGATCTGAGGACTAACTAGGCGGATTTTGACTTACGAGCTTGGCGTTGAGATTGTTATTGCCCATGGTAGCCATGAAAGTCCCCCGCTGCAGAGGAAAAGCTTCAATCTAGGGTTTTAGATTTTCGGTGCTTTGGACTGGAAATTCAAGGAGAGAGAGGGACAGAATGAAAGGGGAGGTGAGGGCTGTTTGGGGGGACGACGAGAAATTGCGTAGAAGGCGTGCAACTACTCTTTGCTTTAGGCACACGGCCTCTTGCGCGGCTTTATATTCGGGCGATGGCGACGAAATTTTCTCGTGTAGCTTTCCGCCTTCTTCGTTTGCGCGGTGCCGAATGCAACATTTTTAACTCCTTGCGCGTAAATAAAGAGAAAAAAGCCTGCCTTGTGCTCCTGTCATCATGGCTGGAATGTGTGCTCTGCCTTCCCCACAAGTTTATACACAGGCTGTCGTGAAATTTTGTAAGCATGAGCACCATTAACTTAATACGAAAAGAGTGGTGAGAATCATTATCCTGATCTTCTTGCACCGGTTTATTTAAAATCGAAAAGACCAAAAGACTGCGGGTTTTTCATTTATCAACGGTCCAACTAATGCGTGCTGCTTTGGCAGTTGAGTTGATTCAAAAATGCTTTTATTTTCACGGGGATGGGATGTAAACCTGTTGCATTCCATGCAATAGCGTATAAAAAAATGAGAGACCAAGCAAAGTCCTCTTCATAAAATGATAATTGTTAAGGATGTGCTTGGATGGGTGCATCGCTTGGTTTGCTGATGATTGCTGGCTTTGTTTGGACCAATGGACTCATAAGCTGTATCTATTTAAGGAAAATTAATTTAATTAAAAAAGGCCTCATTATGAAAATAATTATGATAAAAATTCAACCAATGATTCACTCATAAACTAACCATAATGGTACCATTAAATTCTTCATTCAAACAGCAAATTCAAGAGCTATAGTAACACTATCTACCTAATAACTGCTACAGTTAACTTAAACTACGGTTATTCACACACCGGTCAATTAGGAAGAGAATGTATTAATAATGCATTCTCTTTTACAATTTTACGCACCTTTTTAGAGTGATATGATATTTTAATTATCAAAATAATTATTATTTTTTATTATTATATACATATTTTTAATTATTTTCTCTAAATTTTTAATTAAAAAGTCTGTATTCTTGATATTATATCCTATTATATTTTTCTAATACACTCTGTCGCTTGATACAGTATTGGGCTGTAAAATCACCTTTTGGGAGCCAAGGGAAAAAAAGAAAATTTTAAAAATTTGACTAGAAGTCACATAAAGATGGCGGGAAGCAACGGTTATCCAGAAATTTTCCAAATCTGGCAGGGCTTGTGAATTGAGTTGCCACCATCCGACCTATCGCGTCGAATTGCCGTGCTTTTCACGCTCACAAGCGTGTGAAGTAAATCGACGGCAAAAGAAAAATAAATGAAGAAATAATGTGGTGCATCGACAAGCTTGTTTTTTTGGGGGGTTTACATCAGATATAGGATGTCTGTCTAACCATTATAACCTTGGCAAGAGAGGTGGAATTGGCCATGTACATTATGCTTCACAAAAATAATTTCTACCAACTTCTTTTTAGGTGGAAATAAATGGATGATCCAATGCAGAGAGCATTCATGACTAAATTTTCCATGCCTCGGATATTCTGTACACTTGATGCGTTGGTGTTGGATATCTGGGGAAAAATGAACTTATTATATATATATATATATTTGTGTGACCCCTTTTACATCAAGGGGGTGTAGCTCATATGGTAGAGCGCTCGCTTCGCATGCGAGAGGCACGGGGTTCGATTCCCCGCACCTCCAATTCATCCGTTATCTTTTTTCACTTCTTTTTATTTTTTGGCATCTTAGTATAATCTCAATTTAGTCCATTTATCATGCTGAGCGTGGCTTTGATGTAAAAAGCGCTGCTGCAAAGAAAATGCAAGTACAATGCTGATAGCAACGTACACCCGCAGTGCCATTGGTGCTCATGGCAAGGACGTGATAGCAATACTGAATTAACTACATAAAGAGTTGCTTCCATTCATCCTCAAAAGTTACTAATTTTGCTTGAATAAATGTCAAGTATCTGAACTCTTGCAAAATTGAAAATAAATAACAAACGAAAGGGAATCCCAACTTTTTAAGTTGTAAACCATAAAATTGAAACACCATCAATGTGCATTCTAAGAGAGTAATGGCATAAGTTCATGCCATGAGACTCACATGAAAAAAAAATGTTAACAAACGAGAACTTTTTTGTTTTTTCCACACTAGTTAATTGAGTTTATCTCAAATATTAAAACAGCTACATAAAGGCTTCTATTACGTAAACTTGATACATGGCCATGAAAAAAATGTTTTTGCTCCTCCTTTTGATTACCTTATAATTCCATAAAACGATAGAACAATGTCCAACCCCTAAAAGACGCACATGAAAAGAAGGCAGGAGAGGAGAAGCTCAAAATTTCCCCATGGCTCGCCGAACACACAAGTAATGGCCATGCTGAACAATTTGCATGTCTTCGCTGAATCAGCTTGAACGTTAGTGTCCATATGCAAGATCCGGGTCATTACTGGACTCATCCATATTGGGGTCGTCTCTCCTCGTACTGGCTGTGAACATTGGGTTCGGTTCGTCCTGAACCCAACTAACCCAACCTGAAAATGGGTTGTGTTGGTGAAATGGGAAAAATGTGTTGGAAAAATTGGATTAACCCAATTGGATTGAGTCAGCAAAACTGATTTAACCCAACTTATAAATTGGGTCAAAAAGAGAGAGAGAGAGAGAGAGTAAATGAGAAACAAAAGAAATCAGCTAAAAGCACTTCATTGCATTACAATAGCTGTGAGATTGACCAAAACAGCCACCTCGTGGACACCATAAAGAGAGTATTATATACAACCGAAAGTAAAGATTAGCATAAATTAAAATAAGTTTACACTATATGTTTATAATCCCATCTGTCATATCCAGACTCGCAGCTTAAATACAACAAGTCATGTCGCAAAAGATGGGAATCAGAAACCAAGCCAGCAGATTGGACAGCAGTAACACAAATGAGAACCAGACGTCCATTGAGCAGTTTCATTCCCCAGCTAATCCAAGCAACAATTCTCCCATTTATGCAACTGATTCATTCCCATGTAACAGAAATCATGGAATTTGAGAGACCTGATTCTTCAAAGGTTAGCATACTTTCGTAATCCAGGCACTTGGATGCCCCCGGGATCGCCTGCTTCAAGAAGAATTGACGGGTTTCTCCCTCCTCGAGTTGAGTGGAGCAGAAAGACCACAGCAACTGCAAAAAAAAAACAACCAACATTACTCATGAATCCATATTTGAAATGAAATAGGAAACAGAGAAATCCAATAATCAAATTGTCGAGGAAGAATTTGTGAAGGCTGGTAGCCCACATAACTTGCTGAATTATGGTACAACTCACATAATGATGCATTAAATCAATAAGAAAATGAATACCAGCTACATCTTATTGTGAGGGGTAGGGAGAAATCTTAGGCCAGATCTGTAAATTATACTTAGAAATAAGTATTAGAACCTGCATCGGGTCTGAACGAAGAAAATTCCTCTGGATCCTTCTTCCATCAGGAAGACGCACGCCAACTCTACAGAGAAGGTTCCTGTCTCCCTTTGGTTCTTCAGGAAGAGGAGGATATCTAGGTTTTTTGGTTGAGCAGGCTTCTTCCTCTACTTCATTTACTCCCACATTAGCAGCTGTGGCCTCAACTGAATTTTTTTTGTCCTCAATGGAAGCTGCCAAAGCCTGCTGAATTTCCTCATCTTCATCTTCTTGTTCATATGCCTTTTCAACTGCAACAAAGAACTTGTCAATTCATATCTTGTAATTGGCAGATCAAATTTATTTCACCATACTATCTATTTCCATAATTAGTTGCACAAAGGCTTTGGATAATATGCACTAGACGCTAGAAACTAAATTGGTGGAAAATTAATGTTTTTGGTCAGCCGTGGATGCTATGGGAGAACCAAAGCTTTTGTGTACGATTTGTCAGCAAGTATGGAAGAAATTCCTATGCCATGAAATAGGTTAACATGCCAGATGTTAAAACCATAGAAAATAATGGGAAAAATATCATACCTGATGGTGTTTTCTGCAAAGTATCAACACTTTCCCTTGGACGTTTATGAGGAAGGACCACATGATGGTTCCTGGGGCCTCCATCCATGAAAGGCAATAGCTCCTAATTTAAAAAAAAAAATGAATGAATTTCAAATAGATATTCAAAGATGATGTCAA
>JAYJMB010052908.1:0-28551 GCA_036873735.1 Pouteria campechiana
CTGTCCAAGCCAAGGAACTTACTCCAAAGAGTCCTGACAAATGATGATTGAGACGAGATTCGGCATTTTTGAACCACAAAATGCTTGGTTTCCATCTGGGTTGTACGTGTAACCAACCCGCAATTAAGGATATGGCCAAAAGAAATAATAGAAAAAGAGCTCCAGTATAAAGATCTTCATTGGTGTGTAAGCCGATTGTATACCACCACTAATAAACACCGGAATAAGCAATACTCACTGGGCCGAGAGCACCTCCTCTAGTAAAGGCTTCTACAGCCTATTGCCCAAAATGAGGATCCCAAATTGCATGAGCAATAGGTACTAATATCTTGACAGATGGACTTGGGACATGGGATATGAAGAGTGGGACATGGGCATGGGACATGGGTCATGGGATGTGGGACATGGACATGGGACTTGGGAAATGTACTTGGGACTTGGGACATGGGCATGGGATTTGGGACATGGACATGGGACTTGTGAACTGTTCATTTTATGCTTGGCTTCATAAGTCCGGACATAGGATATTCATCCGGATATGGATGAATGGTTCCCGGACATGGGAAGATCCACTATAGCCCTTGAAACTGTTCATCCCATGTCTCGAATTAATATCCCAAGTCCAGGATTATAAATTCGTACTTGAGACAAGTACATGGTACTTGGGTCATGGGACGTGGGACTTGGGACTTAGGACATGGACATGGGTATGGGACTTGGGACATGGACATGGGTGGACTTAGGACATGGAGAATGAGAATCGTTCATCCATGTCCGGCTTCATAATCCCGGACATGGGATATTCGTCCGGATATGGATGAACGGTTCTTGAACATGGGATATTCATCTAGACATGGATGAACGGTTTTGGACATGGATGAATAGTTACCAGACATGGAAAGGTCCACTATCACCCTTGGAACTGTTCATCCCATGTCCAGATCTAATATCCCATGTTCGAAAATCATTCATCCATCGCCACTCAACTTTTTAAGATTTAGTAGTATTCACATTGCAATTTGATTCCCAAATTTGGTTGCAAATGGACTAACCCACATCCAGCAAAATCAAAAGCTTGGAAAGGTCATCCCTTACACTATCCACCAACAAAAGTCAAATGAGAAAAGCTGCAAACCACCTTCCATAAGATACTAACCATTCTATAAATAATGTAAGTATAAGAATCAATGAGTACATGTCAAAATTACAAACTAGTGTTTAAGTATTACATATCAATGAGTGAATATCAAAATTCTAATTTACAAAGTAAGTATAAGAAAAAATGAGTGCATATCAAAATTACAGATAACATCTTTGTGGCAAAAACAGATTTATTTCTTAAATTTGGGATCCTGTTTATTGGACCTAGTCATCTTTAGTCTTTTGAAAGATACTTGAGGACCTATTCTGATGTGACCATTATTGCTACAATCGATTGATCCTCTGTTGATACAACTGGTAATGCTGCTAGGGGCACAAGTGGAGGGATAAGCCTGAGCCGAGCTGAGTATTTAGGCCGGAACAACTCAGGTTAGTTGAGGAGCTGCCCAAGTACATGAGTTATCTTACTTTCTCTAACTCTGCGAGCATATTCCTCTTGGTCTAAGTAAATGAGAGGAGGAGGAAGTGGTTTTTATGAAAGTGGTCTGGTTTGGAAAGGTGATGATTTCATATTAGAATCTGGTTCTTTCTTTCTAGAAGGAGGAGGTTTGGATGGAGGAAGCTAAGGGGTAGAAGAAGGAAGTTTGGTAGTAGAAGGTTTGGAAACTGATATTTTCTTTTTGGGGGGAGGTTTGAGCTTATTACTTGGAGCTTTGGTTCTGAGGGAAGGAGATTTGGATGGAGGAAGCTGAGGGGTGGAAATGGAGGCAAGAGCAACCTTTATTTGGGAGTGAGATGGATACCATGGAATTTCCCTTTTTCAGTTCATAACAAAGAATAATCCTCAGATTTGCTCTATACCGGGGACATTCAAACTCTGGAAATGGAGATGGAATCCTAAGCCTAAATGCATTAAAGTGCCTCTTCCTACATGGTAGATACATATCTTCTGAAAGGTAAATGAAGTAAGGATCAGATGTGTCAGTTACAATATGAAATCTAATCGTATCATCAAATAATCCTGAACCCACTCCAAGTGAAGGATTTTGTGGGGGTGAAGGAGGTGGGTTGGATGAAGTGGGCGGGATGTAATTACGCAGAATTTTATCTATGATTGCATCACTATCTGGGAGTGGTTTGGGTTTAAAGTTCCTAGTTGTACCTTTCATTATTGTAATACTATTGAGAAAATCATGATCTTCAAAATCTAGGAAAGGGAGATCAAGGAGAGTAACTAGCCTATTTTGGGATTCCAGAACTTGGGTAGCTATTTCATTTATTAACTACCTATGTTCCACTTCCTAGACAGTTATTTTTATTCCTTTTCCTTGACTCCTAGCGGTTAAACATGTCGAGTTGGGAAGTTTGGAATGCTAAATTTTATAGGTTGGCTTGAGTGATATTATAGTGGGGATGATGTCTGACTTATATTCCTTTATAAGAACCTTAGAGACTTTTGGAAGTTGTTAAGGAGAAAACATTAGAGGTTTTTGTGGAAGGGGAGGAGGTGTTGTCTATTGAGAAGAAAGAGATGGTTGTGGAGTTTGTTGAGAAGGAGGTGATGTAACTGTAGTTGATGCAGGAGGCGGTTGTGATGGAGGAGAGGCAGTTCCCCGTGAAGAGGAGTGAGAAATTTTCTAGGAGTGGATTTCATGGAAGATAGAATTTTTGCAAGTGGGATAATTGACTCAGAGAGAGAGGATACCGAGTCTTATGAAGATGAATCTGGAGATAGAAGAACTACAATAATTGGAGAAGTTGCAAGTGGAGAATTGTGAGATGTGAGATGAGGAGAGGACTGTGGAGATGGAAGAATTTCAAAACTTGGAGTTGTCGTAAGTGAAGAAGATTCAAACATGAGACGTAGAGAGGAGGGAGTACTTGTGAGATGAGTAGATCTTGTGGGTGAAGTAGGTCTATGCTCATGAACAGGAGCGGACGGTGAGGAATGATGAGATGGAGAATGATGAGACTGATTACCACGATGAGATGGAGATTGATGAGTGTGATCAGAATGATGAGGTTGAGGGGATCTCAGGGGTGAAGAATGTCTGATATCATGGAAAGGTGATGATGGAGAAGATGATTGAATAGACTTCGATTGACGTTTGATGGACTTAACCAAATAGATCAAAGTATCTAGCTTTTGACGTGCTGAATCCATCTTAATGTTTAGAGCTTAAACATCAACTTCAATATTTTTCAGCTTGTTCTCAAAACTATTGTGAGTGAAGGATGAAGGCCTGATTGGAGAAGGAGGTGCTACTACTTCTGTGAGCGGAGAAGCTGCTGCTTCTGTAGTTGCTGCATGTGTTACTGTTGCTGCAACTGAAGTGGTTGCATGCATTGCTGCTGTTTGACCTTCATCTCTTATATATACAGTTTCTCTTCTAGTCTCAACAACTCTAGCTATAAGCTCTCTTATTTCAGTAACCACCTCTTCTTCTCTAAGTTCAACTATCATTTCCTCTACTCTATCAATGGAAATTGGTTATGGATTCTCCCATAGAACTTCTTCCCTTATTTTTACACCTGAATCAGGTAATTCTGCTTCTCTTCTTTCGGTTCTTCCACCCTCAAATCTTACTCACTTGGATGGCTTTGTCCTTTTGGAACCTATTTTCCTCAGATTCACCTCAGTCATCAAATCAGAATTTAAAATTCTTCTCCATCTTCAAAAGTCAAATCTACTATTATTCTTCTTAGGAATTTTATCACGGTCATTCCATAAGGAAGAGGATATCTGTTATTGCTTTTGACCTAAAACGAATGATCTGAGATTGTCTTTGCCAGGTCTATTTTCTTCCCATTTCTCACTGCCCACAACATTTTGCAATCTTTCTCAGAAATGTTATCTCTACCTCTTATTTTTAAAAAGATGTTGTTAATGAGCAAAATATAGGCCATTCTCATATTCTTGTCCAAAAAGCTAGGCCGTAGTATCTTTACTTCTTCATCAATTTTTGTTCCAGCCACCTCTAAAAATAATTGTTTTCTTGAGGTAGTCTAATCCTTTTCCTCTCTTTCAACTATAGGGAGATTCAAACACTCCCTTATGTTCTCTGGAGATAAATCTATTACTCTATCTCTTATTCATGATTTCTTCAACTTCGAATCATAGTTGCAGAATAATATTTTAACCATCCTTGTATAACATTTCTCCCTCCAACTCATAAACTCAGCCCACCCTTAGATTTTAATCCATCTACATATATACAAATTCAAATCATTTTCACAAATCTATTGTAGAGTTCATGATTGTTTGGAAAAAATACCTCCAGCAGATGATTCTCGTCCAGCTTTCTCCGTTGTGATGGATATATTTTCACTTCTTTTTCCTCTCTCTCTTCTTCTTCTTGAATACTTTATAGATGTTGATACTGCTACCACGCGTGATTTAGCTATTTCAGCCATGATTTTGGATTGGGATTAAGAAAGGATGGATTTAGAAAATCTTCGGAACAAAAATATGGTGTAAACAGGAAAAACAGAGCAGAAAAGATGTGCAACAAGGGAATGTTTAAATGTTGTGGGAAAACGCTATGTCTACAATAAGATGGAAAAGTTGTTGAGATTTAAGACTTGGGAAATAGGAAGGAGAGGGGAAGTTGCTATGTCTGCAATGAAGAATCGGCTTTGATTTTCTTATTTATGTTAGGTTTTTACTATGTTTCGGACATAGAGTTCATAGTAGGACATGGAATCTAGGTTTTCGGACATACATGGATTCCCTCTCTCATTTTATTGCGTTTCGCACATAGAGTTCACAGTGGGACATAGAATCTGGATTTTCAAACATGGGACATAATTTGAAACATGGATTATGGAATGTTTTAATGCATTTCGGATATGGACATGGACTTGGAATATGGAATCTGGGTTTTCAGACATGGGGCATAATTTAGGACATGAATTAAAACAACAAGCGGTTAGATATTCTAGTGTTGGATTTAAAACTTTTCATCTATGATTTTAATCTGATAGTCCCTTGTGATTTTAATCTGATTATAGGTATATTATTACCATTCATTCGTTCCATTCCACGACGATATGCCAATCAAAATGGGTAAAACATACAAAAAATAATAAAATTTTCACTAAAAATAAAATTTTCATTAATATTCAACTAGGCCTGGAAAAATAAAAATAATTTTTACTAATAAAAATATAAATATAAATTTTTACTAATTTTCAACTAGGCCTAAAAATTTTATGCCTCGAAAAGTAATGAAATTTTTACTAAAAATAAAATTTTTTAATATAAAATTTATTAATTAAGTACTCATCTTCAATATTTAATGAGGCGGGGAGGGAAGACGAAAAGAGTTGTAAGTGAGGGAGACTAGAAGCAGTCCCATCGAAGCCCACTCTATATCGCATGTTTTTTTTTTTCTTTCTGGGAGAGAGTCTAAAAGCCAACTCTACCTCCCTCCCACATTCGCAATGCCCACGAAGGGCCGAGATCTTACCCATATCGCACGGTCAAATGCCAGCTACACTGAATATTTTAGTGTAGTCAGCTATACTAGATTATTTCCCTATATATATTTAACTTATTCACCTTCGCGATATTTTGATTTCATTCCATAGAATTTTTTTTTATATTTTATCTTTTTGATTTAATATTTTTGATGGAGCTTATCCACGCTTGAAGTTTCTTAGAATGATGATGGGAAAAGAAAAAGGTGTATTCTAAACCTAAGTAAGACGATAATTAGGAAACTAACGGAGTTTAGTTTCCGTTTTCCAAGCCTAACATGCATCATTATATTACACGATCGGCTTCCAAGTTATACACTCTGTAAATGCCATTTGCATTTGTGTTGTATATGGAAATAAGAGGCATTTTTGACATTCAATGTAATTATATTTTTGAATCTTAATGCACTATGTATTCAATGCAGCTTTCTCAAATGTACTTAATTTTCAAGTGTTGCAAGCTCAATATAATTTACTCCAGATAGCTTCCTAATCTTTATTTTTCTCTATGTATTGCTAGTTGTAATATTTATTTTACCCTTGATTTATTTTTGTACTTTTGTTTCTTTGGAAGGGTATTCGAGTTCTTATCTTGGAACCGAAACAATGTAAGCAGATGGTATTTTATTACCTATTTCGAGAGTTGATTGAAAGCCCCTTGAAGTTAGAATCCGAAAGGCAATATTTAATCGAAAGTGTATCTCTACTCTGTGGACAAGTGGAACCTAAAGCTAAGAGGTAGATTTTGGAAGAGTAGAGAAGGTGTCTACTGGGGATAGAACCACTATAAATCTTTTATAAATTATATTTGTATATGCTTACTTTGAAATATTTTCTATCACAGAATTCAGTTTAGCTCCTTTACCTAAATAAGAGGTAGATTTTCTGATACCTAAATTTTAGGTCCAAGTGGGTTAGTTCCATAACGCCTAAGAACCCACTTCCTCTTAATTTATTGCGGCCAAAAGGTAGTTTCCTTTAGTATTTGTGATGTTCAAAATTTGAGTCCAGGAAGGTTAGTTCCAAAATGACTAGAAATCCACTTCCTCTTTCCCTTGAAGCCTATAGTAATTCCCTTCCGGGTGCATTTAGGAATGATGAAAAGTGGAGGAAAAAAAAAGAACGTGGAAAGTGAGGAAAAAAAAGGAAATAATGTAATGTGATAAGGAATAATAATTAAAAATAAAGTGAATAAATATAAAATAAGTAATCTTTTTCCATAGAAAGATAAAAAAACAATGATTGCAACTATAAGTAATAATGAAAGAAAATAAGGTTGTTAAGTAGTTAAGATATCGAAGAATATCGAAAGATGTGAAAATGTAGTGTTCCTCATTACTAAAGACACCCTTAGTCTCTGTGTCATCCTTGCCCCTCCTTGACTTTTCTTCTTCATATTTCATTGGTAAATATGATGCCCTTCATTATTAAAAAAGTGGCATATTACACTTAAGCTACTTGTGGTGGATGGGGGTTAGCTGTAGAATACCTCGTGGAATTGGTATCATGGTCGCTTGAATGCTAATCTTTCTCATAGCCTTGAAACATTCTCTAGTTTCATTTACTGAATTTGAATTTCTTATAAAATTTATGTTGAGACATATGATAAATAAGACTGACTTAATAAAGCCAAGTTTCAAAGACCTTCTCTATTTAGATCATCCTTGAGTGTGAATATTTTCTTTCTTTTAAAGCTCTTCTCTCCCTTTGACTCATCACCAGCCCATGGGCCATTAGTAATCTAATGAGACCATAGAGTAGAAAATGGTTGATAACCTTAGCTTCTTCAACGGTGGTTGTTGATAAAAATGAGATTTGAGTGACCCTAGACATGTCACATGAACCAACAACTTGGCAGAGAGGCGACTTCTAACTCCAAAGTCTTTAGACTTGCAAGACCAAAAAACAGAGCACCTGGGTGTGTACCAGGACACCTACTCTAATTGTTAGGTCAAATTGAGGTGACAGGAAGAAATTAAGGAGGAAAGACAGGAGACAGAAATTGAGGAGGAAAGATAGGAGACAGAGAAGGCTAAGATAATTAGATTGAGAAAGATCTCTCCTTGGTCTAATCTCTAGTAATAATCGATTGCTCTTTTTCCTGACTTTAGGTAACTTATTTATAGTATGATTTTAGTAGTAGTGGGTGCAGTGCATAGTGGTTATTTTATAACAGTAGAATTAAAAGTCTCAGTATTATATTAAGTCAATGATTGCCTCTTGTGCGTATCTTACTACTTAGGTACATTGCTTTGGGCGTCAGTCTCCCTTCTTATTTTGTCCTCTATTCTTTGTTCTTAGACTTTATGCCTTAGACTACTTTAACAGCCTTAGACTACTTTAACAGCCTATGTCAGATTTTTGTTCGGCCTAACTAGGGCGCTAGTCTATCTCGATCCAAATTAGATTTCCTCGACTCATGCGTGCTTGAACCTGCTCAGTCAGGTCCAATATCCAACAGTTGTCACTTTGCTTGCCCATGATTTAGGAAGATACCTCAATAGCTTAAGCACTAACTCTATATTAAAATATTTATTTTTCAAGCCCTTCAAATTATTACTAATATTTGAGAATCAACTATACATTTTAGAAATAAATTCTATCTCATTTATATTGAAATTTTTAATCTCAAGAATTGGCATATTTATTTTATTTTACTTAGGATCTTCCCTTATGAATAGTCTTTAGTTGCTCCCATATCTCCTTAGCAGCGATGCTGTCTATTCTATGAGAACATGAGCTCAGACAAAAGCATTAACTGCTTTTGCATTGGTTTACACAACATTTATCTTTTCTTTTGTCTATTTAATAATTGATTCAATTGGAATTTTGATTCCTACTTCAATAGCATGTTATAACTTAATATCCACAAATAAAAGAAACATAGCTGTGATTATTTTTTAGTAGTAATTATTATTTCCATTAAATAAGAGAGATCTATGGCATGATTGTCCCTTAGCAAAAGTATTAGAATATGGAGATGAGTTTGTCATAATGAATCTATTCGAAATATACTATTCAAAGCTCACTTTGACATCACTTGATGTTCCACCTTATGGCAAGCACTCAAGGTAGTAAGAGTGAACTAAGTAATTCAAATTTTCCCCTTGAAAGATTTTAAGCTAGAAAGAGCTTTCTAAAAGTAAAATTAGAAATCCCTACCACACAAGCACAGAAAGAGTAAAGCTAATAATAATATGTAGTGATTTGGTCCACTAAAGGCCACTTACTCCAATTTTTCAAAGCACTCCTCTCTGTTTTTGGTGCTAATAAATAAGAGTCGTATACAATGCATGGAGATTACCCAAGGTGCCTTCTGGATTTCAAGTCTAAGGGACTATATAAGCAACAACAAATGGTGAGAAGACCCTCTCCATTCATTGAATTCAAAAGTAGAGTATCAAACCATGTTAACATAATACAATGTTTGAGTAAAAACGATATCATGCCTCTTAGTAGGTTTGTATACATTGATTACATAAGTAAAAATCTCAACAAAATTACTATAAAAAAATTAGTAGGGATTCGATATGGTTTTTGATTAAGAAGTTGACCGCAATTGAGCTTCAACGCTTGAAAATGATTTGAAAGTAAAAGTATTTTTATCACTTTAAAAATTTTTCATTAACCTTCGAAAAATAGTGGTCCCTTATATAGAGGAGTAATGAATTTAAGTTAATTCATGATAGTTGGGACCTCCTTAAATGCACAAACTTTAAAAATAAAGTCAAATATTATTTTTTTACTAAAATCAATTAAGTAGTTAGTCTCACTTATTAAGTAACAGCTCCAGAAGTGCTTATTTTAGCCATAAGCGGATCTACATAGACGTGAGGGTGGGCAATTGTCCCTCCTTCAAATTTTCAAAAATCCTTATAAAAGTTTTAGTAAAATTTGGATTCTATGTGGAATTGTTCCACCTTAAAAAAAATTTGAGGGGCAAGTATAAAATCGTATGTCTGTCCATCATTAAATATACAAATATGAAGGGTAATTTTCATGAGTCCTAAGTTTTGACTAAATCATACTTATTACTGCATAACTTTGCTCTTTGCAAATGTACCCGTAAATTTTATTTTATCTTTCACAAATACTCCTAACATTAGAGTTCATCAAGAAATGATTGTTTAAATAATAAATAATGTCACCTTAAATCTGTATGTGAATTGACAAAAATATCCCCAATAACTCATAAATTCAAAATTCTAAAACAATAATTTTTCATTTCTGTAAAAAACAATAAGAGATTTTTCTTTTTTTATTATGACTATTTTTTAATTTATATTTTATTTTTAACTATTTATTTAAAATTTATGTTATTTTTTAATTTTATTAAAATATATATTTTTAGGGATATTTTCATCAATTCATACCAAATTTAATGTCATTTACTATTTTAAATAGTCATTTTGCTAATGTTCTCTAGCATTATGGGTATTCATGAAAGATGAAACAAACTTCAAAGTTATACTTGTAAAAAGCAGAGTTATATGTTAATAAGTGCAATTTGATCTAAATTGAAAGGCATCTATGAAAATTACCCTAATATGAATAATGAAAATAGTATATTGAGCCAACACATGTATACGCGCGTATACAGGCATTAGCATTATTAGAAGTCTCTGAAGAGGCTTTTGGTTAAAACTCCACAACAGAAACACGACTCTTCGTTCTCAAGTCAAGTCGTGCGCGAGATAGAAACGACTGAGGAAAATAAAAAATAAAACGGAGAATCATAGAAAAACGAGGAGAGAGATAAAGAAAAATAAGTATTTTTATTTTTATATTATATTTTTATTTCATTCTATCATTCAATTTAGATAATCTTACATCTAAGTTTTTATTCTTAGTTTTCCCATTATTTAATTTAAGGAATAGGATTGTATATTTGATATTATATTTCTTATTATTTAAATTAAAAATATTATATTAAGTTGTTGTTATTATTATTATTATTATTATTATTATTATTTCCATCATTCAACTTAGCCTTAAAATATTTTTTTTTTATTTTACACCATCACTTGATTTATTAGGGAGGATTATAGTTTACTTCTGAAGATTTAGGGAATTAATTTTATTTTCAAGACTTTCTCATCATCCTTACATTGTGTGATATTTTAAAATTTTGTGATTTAAAAATATATTGTTGAAAGTTAAATATAAATAAATTTATATTTTATTGGTCAAATTTATAATTATTTAATTTGACATAAAAAGTTACAATAGATAGTGTCAAAAAAATTTAAATAAATATAAATATTAATGTATAATATGAATGAGGTAATGAAATAAGATAAAAATAAAAATTAGATTAAAAACAAAACTATAATAACTATGAAAAATAAAGTTAAAAGTGAAAAGATATTCTTAAAAAATAATAAAAAAGAGATATATATACATACACATATATATAAAGGTAATAAAATTTATTATATGCTAACTTCATAATTAGAAAAATAAAATTATTACTTTAATTTTCTATTGTTTGATTTAACAAACCTCAAATCTACTCTTATTAATTTAGAGAATTTTGGTTTAAACTTTTATTCCCTTATTATTTAATTTAAGAAATCCTATTTTAAGTTTCTATTCTCGTTTTTTATTATTTGATCAGAAAATTCTAAATTATATATTTTTTATTCAATTATCCTATTATTCAATTTATGAAATCATATATAAAATTATTATTCTCATTTTCTCATATTTTCAATTTAGGCAATCTTATAAATAAACTATTTATTCTCTTACTTTTTTCTTTTGAGTAACAAAAAGAGTCATATTTTGAGAAAAGAAACACTTTCAAATAGAGAGCAACTCTGGATTTCTTAAATTTCTAAGTGCCTAGTGGTTTGGCTTATAAATGATGTGACATGTTACTTATTTGATTGTATTTTAAGAATCTTAACTCATTTTTATTATTATAAAATTATAGATATGATTGTAAATAAATTATATTCAAAATTATTTCGCTTTAAGCAATTTGACTTAAATTGCTTTAGAATATTTTTTAGTCAAGTTAGTTGGCTATTGTAAATTTTAGACTTTTGTTTTTCAATTTCAGTTCCATGAGGCTTAAATCAATAAATTAGTCTAAAGTGAGCAAGTAATACTTGTTAGAGCTCACATTATGATACAATAATGAACCTAATTCTTTTGTTTTCTTCTATATTTGAAGTTTTTGAATTTATTGTGGAGGATAATTTAAGTTTAAAGCAAAAATCTGAAGCAATGGTCTTTTGGATTCATTACAGACATTTGATTTTGTATTCATTTTGTACTTAATGAGAATTATAGTACGGGTCACAAATGAATTATCACTACTGTTATACATGAAAAACCAAGATATTGCAAATACTATGAGATAGGTTAAGATTTCCAATGAGCAATTACAGTTAATGAGAGATAATGGATGGAAAGCTTTATTTATAGAAGTCTCCTTATTTTATGTAGTCCATGATATTGATATTCCTAATATGGATGAATTATATGTACTCAAGGGAAGGTCATGGCGTAAAGGTTAACATGTTACTAATTCGATCACTATAAAGTGGATATATTCTACAATGTAATAGATATAACTTCAAGATCTTAATGACAGATTCACTGAGGTAACTACGAAATTGCTTCTCCGCATAGAATATCTAAATCCACAGTTAACAAGGTAAACTTAATTCATTTTGCTTAATTTTATTGATCTGAATTTTCTTCCGTTGATCTTATGGCACTTGACAATCAACTTAAAACTTATATAACTGATATGTGTAGGAGCGATTTTACAAATTTAAAAGGGATTCAAGGACTTGCTAAGAATTTAGTTGAGACAACAAAGAATCTTCTTTATCTACTAGTTTATTTGCTGGTAATGTTGAAATTAATTTTATCTATTACTACCACAACCATGGAGACAAGGAAGATAGTTAAAAATCTATTGCATCATCAAATGAGAGATTCTTGGATGAGTGATTAATTAGTTACATATATAGAAAAAGATGTATTAGTAGCATTGACAATGAGCCTATTATATAATGCTTCCAAAACATGAAAATTCATTGAGGGCAATTATAAGATTTATTTATTTACCTTGAGGTGATTCGAATATATATATATATATATATATTCTTATTATACTTTTTATTTTAGTTACTTTAGTGTCATTGTCTTTTTGCTAAATTGATTTTAGAATGATATATTATAAAAAATAATTTTTTAAGATAAATTTTGCAGTAGGACATGATAAAAATTATTGAACCAAATGGTGCATATGACAAATAACCAAGTTTCGATAATGAGCAACAACATATGAGTGAACATGTGCGGTACTAACAATTGTATTCCCAAGCATTGCAAAAATAGATATGAGCATATAGGGAAATAACTCAAACGAAGTAGACAACGTACATAGAGAATACATCAACAAGCACAATCCACTGACTGACAGAAGACAAGAATAATAAGAAAGAATGACACTAAAATATTGAAAAGAAGTCATTAAGTATATTTGTCGCTATGAAGTTCAAGCCTCAATGAGTGATTAGATAAATATTCTACAGACAAAGTCAGTATTTAAGAGCCTATATCCTAAAAAAATTCAGACAAATCATTCCATGGATAAGTCAGATTTACTACTTATAATAAACACTTGTCCGTAATACAAAGATGAATTCAGTTTGCAGAAATAGAGATGAAACGAAGCAGAAAACAGATAAATGAAGAGCTAAAATGAAATTAAATTATTCAAACATTCGTCTCTCATAAAGTTTATTCGAAACTAAAGAAGAACAAGAAACTTATCCGCAATCTCTATAGAAAATACAGAAGACAAAGTAGAAGTGGTATAACGACATAAGAATAATTTTGTTTGTCTTCTTCATCTACAAGAGTTGTCTACCACTTTCAACAAACAAATCATCAGATAACTACCAAAGAAACAAGTAGTCTATGCCTCAAATGATTCATCTGTTAATTCTAACAGACAACCTATAATATGAATGACTAAAAAGAGGATTCGTCTACATGTCACAACTTTGTCTATCACTTACGATAGACAAACTAACAGATGAACCATTTGGAAGACTTTGTCTGCAGCCTGCAACTTTATTTGCAAATTTCATCAAACAAGGTTATTTCATCTATTAGGGAAGGAGCTTTGTCTGCCAAGAAGAATTATCTGCTACTTACAACAGACAAAGCTACTTTGGCTGATGAAAATAAAACTTCTTTTGATGAAAGTCACTTCATCTACTGTGAAGAAGCTTTGTCCGCACCACAAAGTTCGTTCGCTACTCACAATATACAAAACTACCTTGCTTGATGAAAGAAACTTTATTTGCTAAGAGAACATCGTCTGATGAGAAGTAAAGAAGAAGAACTTCATCTGTGCTTCTACAATTCATCTATTACTTATAACAGACAAACTAGAAGATGAAGTAAAATGCTATAATGGTCTTTGACAAAATTACATAGACGAAGTTGTCTATTATGTGGATCTATTTAGAGCTACTTTGTTTATTACTTGTAAGAGACAAATCCAAGACATGAACAAACAAAGTTCTCAAATAAAATATGGTATATCATAAAGAGTAGAAGCCACCTATAGTAGACATCATTGATTATATTCTCTAGTTAAGATTTTATCTGAAGCAAATTTTATTAAGTATACTAGATAAATCAAGCTTAGTTGAAGATAAAAATAAATTCAAAGGAAAGTAGTCTACACTGATAAAGGTTGTAACTTTCAAAGGCTGTGTCCCTTTAGGCTTAATAGGCATCTTTCCAAAATAATGAAAGAGTTAGTCAAACAGAAAAGTCTTTATCTGATATTTACTAAAATTGGAAAGGTATTTTCTTCAAGAGTAGCACTATAGGTTTTCTAGCTACAAATGAGTTTTTCTAGAAAATAGCTTTTCAATGAGAGAAATCAGAATAGTCTTTAACATTCAAAAGAAAACCAACTACCTTCAATGGGCAGAAATTTCTAAAGTAATATAAAGGTAGTGTAGTATCAATGAAGAAGGTTGTGGAAGCTGAGAGAAAAATTAGAACAACGCTTAAACAAGTAACATCTCTCAATCAGACCATACTTCCTCCTAGATAATCAATCTCCACTGCGCTGATAGATAATGAGCCTAAAAGTTCTATCTTAATCATACATTTGGAGTATTGATATCTAATGAGCTTTAATGGGATATCATTTTATATGTGCTCGAAATATGTACAATTTAGCCTAGCAAAAGAGGCAATGTAATAAGTAAAATGAGTGTTGTCAATCAACTATATGAGTTGAAGGTGAGCTCAAGAAAATCACATTGTATGAGTTGTTGGTGAACTTTGCAAAACTAATAAGTTTGCTGTTGATCTTTAAAACTAGTGAGTTTCTTAGTGAGGTCGTGAAACCAGAAGAATGTTAGGAACACTATGTTTACGCTCTCTGGAGCTGGAATCCAAAAGAGTATTAAAAGCATAAGTTTATTTCCATTATATGGGATACAGTGGAACCCAAGGCACAATATGTATATGCCCTTGAAAGAGTGGATGTAGGGATGGGGTTACCGAACCACTATAAAAATTGCATTTTTTGTGTGGGTGTTTGTTTATTTGTTTTATTCTTCATTACTTCATTAAGCATAACATTATCACTCACGTCATCACACACACATGATAACCTACTTGAAATAAGAATGGCTAAGAGAAGTTAAATTTGAAGGTGAAGAAGTCACGATGATCAAACAAACAGATATGAAAATTATATATGTGATGCATTACTACTTCTCCTTAGCTCATCAAATTTTATTTGGCCATAATTTTATATGCATAATTCTCTTCTCCTCTCTTGAGCTATCATTTACATGGGCTCAATAAGTGGTATCAGAGCAAGCTTCGCAAGTTAATTTGAACTACCAGAAGTTAACTTATGAAGAGATTCCCATGACCAAATTGTTCTACAACATTCCTGCTCAGGGATAGTTAGTTGCAAACCTTTATGCATTAACGTTTTGTTATAGATTTTAAAAATTTGAAATTCCTGTCTCCCACTAAACTTGATAGAATATATATATATATATATGTAACTTTATTAAAAATTCATGAGAAATTATTTGTAACAAAGCTAACAAGGTCCAAAGGACTCAAACAATTTGATTCTATGCAGGGGCTGTAGAGACAAGAGAAGTTAGAAGAAGCATTTAAGGAGAATCTAAAGGAGCTAAAGATAATCAAGTAAGCATTTTTTAGTATCCTATCAATACAAGAAAATGAGGTAACCTTCCAATATAAATTATCAAATCTTTAAGAAATTTATATTTACTTTAGAGTTTTGAATGTCTCATAATTAATAGCATATCATGCAATACACATTGAGTTATCTACAAACTTGAAACAATATCACTATGATCTGGTCATGCATGCTTCATTGCTTCACTCATGCACATTATATAAAGAGATTAATCAACCAAATATTTGTAAATTAAAATCTTCTAATAATTAGAAAATAATTATTATACTCTCAGACAATCATACTTACCTCAGATCAAAAATAAATTAAAAAATCTCATTATCTCATATCTACTCGTAGACGAAGTCACTACTTTGTTTATAGGATTATCTAAGGCCACCTAATTTATCTGATTCTCCTAAGGTTCGACCACAGAAATCCCTTATTTAACCTCATATCAAACATAACTCTCTCATTCATTCTAAGCAACAGAGTCCTCCCTTAGAAAAGGGTGATTCAAAGTCCCACTATTTCCCTCTCCACTTGTCTTCTTAGCGCTATTTTCCCTTGCTCATCTTAGTGCCAAAGACCCCAAGCTCTTCCACATCAAAAACCCTAAAGCCTCAACTGACGAAAATGGCAAACTCAAGAGCTACAAGGACAACTCCAGCATCCACCTCCAGAAGAAAAAGGAGCAGAAAGGAGTTAGAGGAACTGCATGCATCACAGAGAAGCGAAGTATAGGAAAATAGATTTCTAGAGGTAAATTTTTAAATGTTGAACAAAGTTACCAAGATTACATGAATAAATTTGTCAATAGAAAAGTAGTAAAAGGTAGAGCCATTGATTTCAAAACTTTTGAGAAGATGAATCTGGAAGTCTGTGAATGGATAACTTTTAGGGATGAAAAAATCATATGAATCGCGGAGAGAAAAGCTATCCCAGAATGGTGAAAATTCTTTTCTAAAATTATGACCCTAAGCTTAAGAAATGATGAATTGGAGACAAGGAGATAGATCTACCCCCTAAAAGTATTAGAGAATGTTTAAATCTTCCTTTGGTTGAGAGACAGACATTTTAGTGGCTAGCACCCAGAAAAAATTATTCTCACAACTAATAGGAATGCCTATTGGTGAGAATGTAAAGAATCTAAATCTCAAGGATCTGAATATAAATCTAAGGCTTGCTCACCATATTTTGAATAATAACATTCATCCCAAGGTTGGAAGTAGGGATAATGTTTCTGACAAACATGCAAAGATTCTTTGGGCATTGAAGTATAAGAAGAGGTTGGACCTTGCCGAAGTAATGTCTGAACATCTCTTTCAAGTCAAGTCATCAGCAAGACATCCTCTACCCTATGAAATGGCAATAGCTTAAATATTGTAAAAGGCAGAGGTGGACTTGTTATGTGAAGTCCCAAAGATATTCAAAATTTTAGACATAGTTGATAAATTAACACTGAAAAGGATGAGAAAATCCATACCATCAAGTAGAATAGCCACTGAGAAAGCTAGAGGGACAAGATAACAAAAAAAAGATTAGAGAAGAAGATGAAAAGGAAGAGGAGGAAGAAGTAAGAAGTGAAGAACATGAGCAAATAAACATAGCATAAAAAGTGAGAGAAGAAGAAGAAGAAAGATTTGAATCTGTCAGAGATGAAAGGGAGGATGTCCCTTCAACAAATACAGTAGAAGAAACAGCAACACTGGAAAGAGAAGCAGCAGCTGCAGCAGAATCCTCTCCACACTATAGTGCAATTCTATTTGCCTTCAGACCTACTCACTCACCTCCAATAGTCCAACATATCCCACAAAGTCATGAGTCTCTACATCATAGTCCAATTCCATCCCCCTCCAAACCTGTTCATTCATCTTCACCTACCCAACACATATTCCGCAAAATCTCGAAAATAGGCTTCTAAACATTGGAATATTTCCTGCATCTATGACTCTCAGAATGGATTCATTGGATGAAAGGATAGATACACTATTATCTTTAATGGAATCCATCAAAGGTCAAAAGAAGCCAACTCATGTCTCACCAGTTAGAAACATTCACTCAGCCTCTCCATCTCATCAGTCAATTCATTCCTCTCCTACCCCATCTCATCAATCACCTCACTTCTCTTCTGTTCCACTCTCTCCACATCATATACCTCATAAATCTGCATCTCCCACTCATCACACAGATCTTTAACTAGAATCTCCTAGGTCTAACTCTATGTCTTCTATATTTGAGTTAACAACCCCAATAAGTAAATCCTTTAAATCTTTAAAAACCATTTCAAAGAAACATTCATCCCAAGAAAATCCCTCTTCACCTCCATAGGTCATCAACCAATCCACCTCACTCAAGCTTGTTAAAATTCCAAAATCTTCCCGTCTATCTCCAATCACCTCTCAATCACCTATCTCTCCTTCAAACATTAGTTAAACTACTCCACCAGAAGTCATGTCATCCTCATCTAAATCATATCACTTCCAATGCCCCAAACTCCCAAAGTCTTCAATCCTAAGAATCAAAAACTAAAAATGACCCTGGAAGAAATTGAACAAAGACAATTAATAAACCAAACAATTGCCTTCAATCTTCAATCATAATCTTCTACCAAACAGTTCCTTTTCCAAACTTTTAAGATCAAGATTATCTTGAAAGCATTATAATAATGAAGGGTTCAAACAAAACTTTCAAACTCAAACCTCTTCCAGATGGAGATAAAATCATTGATAAGATACTAAATGAATTTTCCCAACTATCACCAAATACTCCTTCTGTTTAACCCTCTCCTTCTACAAATCACACTTCTTCTAAATCATCATGTTCTACAACATCTCCTCCTTCTGTTGAACCATCTCCTTCTACAACACTTGCTCTTTCTCTTATTGAACCATTACCCTCTACCACCTATCAACCTCCTTCCAATGCTCAACCTTTTGCAAGGATCAAAGTTTCAGTCTCCAGGTCCTCAACAAGCAATACTCAAGGAGCTGCTGAATCTACATCTGTTCCTCCGAGCATAATCTCCATGACATATGCCACTCTCAACTATAGAACAAACTTAAATACTATAGCAATTCATCATGGGAAGCCTCCTCCATATCTAGAACTATTCGATGATAACTATCAAGCTGGCATCAAACTAATTGCCCATAATGAAATAGCTCCAAATCCCCTCATGCTGACTCAAACCATTTATGAAAGATGAGCAGCTGCCAACAAGAAAGCACAGGATCAAGGGCTACCTCTTCCTCATCCAATATTGAAGGATCTTGATCATATTAGGGGAATTCAACTTATTCCTCGTGTCCCTAAAGCTCTTAAAGTGAAACTTCTATTAGAAAAATGAAGTTATGCTCTAATTTATTGTCATTGATGTATTTTGTCATGCAATATACATTTCTTATATCAATAAAATTCTTTGTGGACATCTAAATTTGGTTATCATCACTCATAATGTTGAATATTCACTTTTCTTTTTAGGTTTTTCTTTTTTATTATGACAAAAAGAGAGAGAAATATAATGCAATGAGTGAAAATAGGATCATATAGGAGTAAAAAATTTTATGGTACCTACTTAGGGGAAGTCGAGCCACATGAGCCATAATTAAAAATTAACACACTAATTCAGGAGAATTTAAATAAGCAAACTACGCACTAAGTCAGGGGGTGCCATAATATATCTATGCGTAAATTTCTTATGCATTTACACTTATAAATATTTTTACTCTCTTTGAAAGTTATTTCACTCAAATGTTTTATTGTCATCAAAAAGAGGAAGAATGTTGAGCCGAATGGTGCATATGGAAAATATCAAAGTTTTGATGACGAGCAATAACATATGAGTGAACATGTGTGGTACTGACAATTATGTTCCCAAGTATCACAGAAACAGATATATGAGCATACAGGGAAACAACTCAAACAGAGTGGACATCATACATAGAGAATATATCAGTAAGCACAATCTCCTGACCGAAAGAAGACAAGAATAATCAGAAAGAATGATATTGAAACATTGAAAAGAAACTATCAAGTATATCTATAGCAATGAAGTTCAAGCCTCAACGAGTGATTAGATAAATATTCTACAGATAAAATCAGTATCTGAGAGCATCTATCCAAAAAAGATTCAGACAAATCATTCCATGGATAAGTCAGATAAATTACTTATAATCAAAACTTATTCGCAATACAAAGATGAATTCAGTTTGCAAAAGTAGAGCTGAAAAGAGATAAACGAAGGGCTAAAATAAAGTCAAATTATTTAAGCATTTGTCTCTCATAAAGTCTATTTGAAATTGAAGAAGAACAAGGAACTTATTTGCATTCTCTATAGAAAATACAAAAGACAAATAGAAGCAGCACAATAGTAGAAAAATAACTTTGTCTGCCATCTTCATCTACAAGAGTTGTCTCCCACTTGCAACAGACAAATCATCAGACAACTACCAAAGAAACAAGTAGTCTATGCCTCAAATGATTCATCTGTTAATTTTAACAGACAACCCATCATATGAATGACTAAAAAGAGGATTCGTCAGCATGCCACAACTTCATCTATCACTTACGATAAACAAACCAATAGATGAATTATTTGTAAGACTTTATCTATAGCTGACAACTTTGTTTGTAGATTTCAACAGAAAAACTCATTTCGTCTATTAGGGAAGGAGCCTTGTCTACCAAGAAGAATTGTCTGCTACTTACAACAAACAAAGCCACTTTGGTTGATGAAAAGAAAATTTTGTTTGGTGAAAGTCACTTCGTTTGTTGTAAAGAAGCTTTATCTATGCCACAAAGATCGTCTGCTACTAGCAACAAACAAAACTATATTGGTTGATGAAAGAAACTCCATCTGCTAAGAGAAGTCATCTGATGAGCAGTAAAGAAGAAGAACTTCATCTACACTTCTATAATTCATCTATTACTTACAACAAATAAACTAAAAGACAAAGTAAAATGCTGCAACGGTCTCTGACAAAACTACATGGACAAAGGTGTCTATTATGCAGCTCTACTTAGAGCTACTTTGTCTATTACTTACAAGAGACAAATCCAAGATATGACAGACAAAGTTCTCCGATAAAATATGACATATCATGAAGAGTAGAAGTCACCTATAGTAGACATCGCTGACTACATTCTCCAGTCAAGATTTTATTCGAAGCATATTTTATTAAGCATACCGGACAAATCAAGCTTAACTAAAGATGGAAACAAATCAAAGGAAAGTAGTCTTAACTCTGATAAAGGTTGCAACTTTAAGAGGTTGCGTCCCTTTAGGCTTAATGAGTGTCTTTCCAAAATAATGAAAGAGTTAGTCAAGCAAAAAAGTCTTTATCTGGTATTTACTAAAACCGAAAAGGAAACTTCTTCAAGAACTGTGCCGCAGGCTTTCCAACTACAAATGAGTTTCTCAAGAAGATAGCTTTTCAAAGGGAAAAATTAAAATTGTCTTCAACATTAAAAAAAAAGCCAATTACCTCCAATGGGCAAAAATTTCTGAGACAATATAAAGGTAGTGTATTATCAACAAATAAGTTTACGGAAGCTGAGAGAAAAATTAGAACAGAGCTTGAACAAGTAGCATTTCTCAATTAGACTGTACTTCCTCCTAGATAATCAATCTCCACTATGCTGATAAACAATGGACCTAAAAGTTCTATCTTAATCATACATCTAGAGTATTGATATCTAATGAGCTTCAATAAGATATCATTTTATATGTGCTCAAAATATGTACAATTCAGCCTAGCAAAAAAGGCAATGTAATGTGCAAAATGAGTGTTGTCAATCAGCTATGTGAGTTAGTGGTGAGCTCAAGAAAACCATATTATATGAGTTGTTGGTGAGCTTTGAAAAACCAACAAGTTTGCTAGTAATCTTTAAAAATAGAGAGTTTCTTGGCGAGGTCATGAAACCAAAAGAGTGTTGGAAACATTATGTTTACACCCCTTAGAACTGGAATCCAGAAGAGTATTGGAAACAATGCTCACCCCCCCAGAGTTGGAATCCAGAAGAGTACTGGGAGCACTAGTGTATTTCCATTATATGTGATATATTGGAACCCAAGGCATAATGAGTATGTGTCCTTGGAAGAGTGGATGTAGGGACGGGGTTCTCGAAGCAATATAAAAACTGTGTCATTTGTTTATATATTTGTTTATTTGTTTTTTTCTTCATTACTTCATTAAGCTTGACATTATCACTCACATCATCATGTACACATGATAACCTGCCTAAAATAAGAATGACTAAGAAAAGTTGAATTTGAAGGTGAAGTAGTCACGATGATCAAACAAATAGATATGGAAATTACATATGCGCTGCATTACTATTTCGCCTTAGCTCATCAATTTTTATTTGACCATAATTTTTATATGCTCAATTCACCCCTCCCCTCTTGACCTATCATTTATTTGGGATTAACAAAAATGCCTTTAAATATTTGATATTTTAAATCAATTGAGTATAAATATTTGGGATTTGTGAGTATATGATTTTTTATTTAATATAAATATTAATAAAAATAAATGTATAGGAAAAATATAGTATGACTACAAATTAATGTTTTTTTAAAATAAAAAATTAGTAAATTTTTATTTCAACAATCTTTTATATGCTTTAGTGACCTTTAACATACTTTTATTTGCATTCCTGGTGTTCAACAAACTTAAATGATATTTAATGAGTTTTATCAAACTTTAGCTGGTTTTAAAAAATTTCAATAATTTTTATCATTTTAACATATCAAGTTAGTTGATCTAGCTAATTTTAGCAAATTTTAATGCCCTTAATAAGTTTTCATTAGTCAAGCAGATGGTCTTTAATTTTTTAAAAGTATTTTACACACACCTCAACCATAAAATCTTTGATCATTTATTTCTATCAAGTCTTATGATGTCTTAAATTTTTCTTTATAATTTTATTTTGAATTAATAAATGCTATTAGTTTTGATGATCATTAACTAACTATAATGAATTTTATAGGATCGAATGAGTCTTGACTAATGTAGAAGGTGTTGGGCCCCTTAGGCTTAGCTTAGCCCAAGAGGGGGTGAATTGAATTTATAAATTTTCTTGTTCAAACCCTGGTTAATTAAATTCCCTCTTTTTGTGTAATTTTCTATTGGACAAATAATGAAAAGTAAAGTGCAAGCAAATAAACCAATTACACATAAGAGACACAATATATAGTGATTTGGGACAACCTGCTCATTCCACTCTTCCAATTACACACCCCTTGTGTTTTGGGTTCTACTATCTCAATGGAATACAAAATAGTGCCACCGTACTCTTCTAGATTCTAGCTTTAGGGGCCATAAACTAGTTATCCTGCACTTTTCTAGATTCAAGCTCTAGGGGGCATGAACTAGTGTCTCTTGAAGTCTTGTAGATTTCAACTCTAGGGGGCATGATACAAACCAATAAGTTGATTATGAGACACACTAAAACAATCATACTTATTCCTCTTGAGATTTGTCTCCAACATTGAATAGATATTTTCCTTTAGTCAATAGTGATAATTTTTTCTATTATAAACTTTGGGTGTGTGTTTAAGCTTGGGATTTCATATGTGAACTCTTTTGACTAAGTATTTGGTTTTACTCCTTTTGTCTTTCTTTCCTCTTGTCTTCTTTGATTGGTTTGTTCTATATTGACTTGGAAAGGTGAGGAGAATTAACACATGAAGTTTATGCATATGATTTTAGGTTCATTAGGGAACAATACATTGCTTTGTGAGGGAGTTCAGACAATGTGAAGTTTTGGGCTGAATTCAAGCTCAAACAGTTATCTCTCATCAAATCATAATACAAAGAATAGAATCAATCCTATGAGATGATTATGAACTGTGGATTTTTTTTTATCATTTATCACTATTTGAAGTTATAGATTTTACTTCAATGTTTTATCAGGAAGTTCTTCTAGATCTAGAAAGAAGAACATCTGAACGTATGGACTTTTCTAAGAGCATGCATTTCTTCTTTTAACTTTGTTATTTTCTTTCTCAATTCCTTCTTTTTCACTTTCATTTTCTTCCATCTATCTCTCCCACTAATCTGAGAATTTGACTCCTATTTTTCTTAAAGAGTAGCATCTATATGGTCCTATTGAGTGTGGTCATATGTAGAGTTGATTTCTTCATCTACTAGCATACTCAATATTTTTCAAGATGTTTTTTTGGTGACAAATATTTTGTTCCAAAAGCTTATCTCCATAGCTTTCACTTTGGACTCGCAGTTGTTGGGTTTCTAATTTGAGGGTCAATTTTCTATAGATGGGTGCTTTCTACTCTATTGGATCAGTCCATCCTTGATAGTTTATCAAATGTCATTTTTTTAATTATAAAGGAAATTCAAGTCAATCCCGTTTTAGAATGTGAACTGTTCTGCCAAGCATTTGAGGTGTAGAACCTAATTTTCTTATTCTCACTACTGAAATAATATGCTAGAAGATTCCTAGGTTGAGGTTTAGTAGTGGGGACTCCCCCACACTTGACTTTTGGTCGTCCTTGGGCAAAACTAAAATTCACTCTTCCCCCAAAGAACATTAAGGTTGCAATTATCATAAACAAAGAATAACTAAAACTTTTTGAAACTCAGAATATATCATGAACAAATCATTCTTACACAACCTACAAAAATTCAATAGGCATTCTCTCTTAAAGATGGATTAAGCTAAATAAGGAGAACTCTCATGGAAATAAATACTCTACTCTTATGTGTTTGAAGGATATATGTTCTGCTCAAATTCATTCCAATAAAAATGATCTACCATAAGCTTGCATATCTTCTCATTCTCCATCATTGGGATTACATGCATACCATGAATCATAAGGATCTTTCATGGGTTGTAATGAGGTTTAGGGTAAAGGTGAGAAATATTTGAAGATGTAGCTCAAAAGCCAACTCAAGCTCAAAATTATAAGACATGGAAAATCACTTGTTTTCTTTAGCATCTTTCACCTTTGAATACATGATGTATAAACATACCCCTTCCCTTAGAATTTTGATATATATATATATATATTTTTTTTTTCTTTTTTATTTTCTTTCAATTTGACATTTTTTAAAGAACAACAACATATTCTATTTCACCAATTGTAGCCATTCCACAAATTTTGACAACCCCACACTTTATTTCTTATACACCCATACATAGCACAATGATGACTCATGCTCTACTAAATCTATGGCTTAGGTAAAGATATTATTTGTCTCGGTTTCAAACTTGTAACGTAGGTTCACAATAAAAATCTATAAAGCTCAAAGGCGCTTAACAAGAGGAGAAATTAATCACAAGGTAGGCTATTTGGCTCATGTAATTCAAAACAAAGAAGGCTTTAATCATGTTTATGCATACATGTATCAATGTGATCTCAAAGAGAATCATGGTAAGTTTTAGAGAAACAAATCTATGGAAGAATATCTCTCATGAAGAAAAAGAATGAGACCGATGTGGATGTGTTAGTTTAGAGGCTCAAAATCTCACCAACTTTTTTTATCTATGAAATTTAGTCATCACCATTCTCAAGGAAAATAACTAAACCAAGCAATTGCAAATTGAAAGATTACTTATACAATCATGTTATGAATTTTTCAACCTTAGTTGAATCTTTCTTATGACATCCTCAACCTCAAATCACTAGAAACCACCAAAACAAAGGATAAAACTTACTCTTTCTCAATTTTTTTTTTAAAAAGTAAACACAAAATAAAAACATGACCTAAACCTAAATCCTCTCCCCCACACTTAAAACTTATATAGTTTACAATGTAAGGTCAAATCAAAGAAGATGCAAACATAATCATAATATAAATGCAAAATTAAGAAGGAAATAAGAAAAAGAAACACAAACTCTTCTTAGGTTTCCTCCCAAGTAGCACTTTTGTTTATAGTCGTTGGCTCAACTTATTGCATTTTTCTTTAATCTGGAGCAATTGCAAACTGGAAATAACAAAGTATGAATGTAAATGGTTCATTCCTTTAATATCTTTCATTATCCAATCAATAGCCCTCTTATGCTTCATAAAAACCTGCACAAGCCTTTCTTCTTATAATGTACTGAGTTTACTGGAGATGGTCATATGTAAGGTTTCTTCATCTTCAAGGAACACATACTTGAGGTGACTGGGAAGAGGCTTTAAATCTAGAGCAGATGCTTGCATGATAGATGGTAAAAGGATTTTATTAGAAACTGGTAACTCAATGTAAGGATCATTACCTAATTCTGATAACTTTGGAAAGTCATCCAATGGTACAATAGTTTCCTGCAAATCAGTACTCAAAGGTAACACCTCATTCTCCTTCTTAAGATATTTACCAATGGCAATTTTCAATTCATCTTTTCCATCAAGTTCAAAAGCTTTCTATACACAAGATTCAATCACATTAATGAAGTAAATAGGATCATCATCGTAAGGATATTTTATGGCATTATAAATGTTAAACTTAACAATTTCACCATCAAATTCCATGGTATGTGTGCCACTATGAACATCTATTTTAGTCTTGGATGTCTTTAAGAAGGATCTTCCTAATAGAATAATAGTAGTTTGATTACCGTTGTCCATATTTAGTACATAAAAATTAGCAGGAAAGACTAAATCATTGACTTGCATAAGAACATCCTCATCTACTCCTTTGGGATATGCATTGGATCTATTAGCCAATTGAATTACAAAACTAGTCTTATTCAAAGGTCCAAGTTTCAAAGAAGCATACAAAGAATATAGTATAACATTAATGGAAGCTCCTTAATCTAACATGACTTTTTTAAGTTTAGTATTACCTATCATGCAAGGCATAATAAACATACCTGGATCTTTGCACTTTGCAGATAGTTTTCTTTGAATGAGTGCGAAAATATTCTCCCCTACTCTTACCTTCTCATGACTTTGAAGTTTCTGTTTCCTCTTTTTTATAAATAATTCTTTCATAAATTTAGCATAATGAGGTACTTGTTTAATTTCATCAAAAAGTGAAATATTTACCTCACACTTATAAAAAGGCTCAAATAGAACTTGATATCGCTCAATGTTTAAAGATTCTACTAAAGCCTCAGGAAAATGTGATACTGGTTTATATTCAGAAAGAGATGAAAACTTACGTTGAGTTACTTCATTGTCCTTAGGAAGTTCCTTGTCTGCAATAATGCTTTTTCCTTTTGTTTGCTCCATTGGTGTAAGAGTTGCTTTTGCTGAAATTTTAACCTCTTTACCACTCTTTAAAATAATTGCACTCATATTTTCTCTTAGGTTCACCACTGTTTAAGAGGGTAATTTTCATGTATTTTGTGTCTCTAGCTAATTGATTGGTATTGCCATCTGACTCATCTGATTCTCCAAACTTTGAATGCTAGCCTTCGTCTCCTATTGAAATTAAATTGTAAAGTTTTAGTGGCAAGAGACTTAACAATATCTTTTAAAGACATACCAAAGTTAGAAGTTTATTCCTGTGGTTGTCTAGGTGGGTATGGCTGCTGATACTTTTGAAAATTTGGGCAATTTTGAGCAAAGGCTGATTTACTTGTGGGTTTCCATAGCTAAAATTGGGGTGATCACTCTATTCTGAGTTGTATGAATTAGAAAAAGAATAATACTTTCTCTATGGTTGTCTAGAAAAAACACCCATTGCATTCATTTGCTCAATAGGTTCTTTTTGAAGATTTAGGCATATATCACTTGGGTGCCCTACCACTAAACAAATTCCACAAGCTTTCTCTTTTTGCATATTTCCTACAACCAATTGATGAATAAAAGAAGTTAGACTAGTAATCTATTGTTCAAGGGAGGAAATACTTACCTTATTAACAGGCTTAGATACGGAGTCAAGCCTATTGCCAAATTGTTGTAAGTTGGCTGCCATGTTTACAATCAAATTCCTTGTAGCTTCAGGAGTTTTATCCACCAAAGCTCCTCCACTAGCGGTATCAATCATGCTCCTTTTAGTGGGTAGAAGACCCTCATAGAAATACAGGATGAGTAGTTGCTCACTGATTTGATGATGGAGGTAACATGCTCATAATTTCTTGAAATGCTTCCAATATTCACATAGAGATTCTCCACTATGCTGCCTCACACCACAAAATATTTTTCCAAAAACAACCTCTTCATCTCATTCCATGTTGTGATACTCCCAAATGGTAAATAGTAAAGCCAATCCTTAGCCAAATCCTTCAAAGAGAATGGAAAGGCCCTCGATTTTATTTACTCTTCAATCACCCCTATCAGTTTCATACTTGTGTACACCACATGAAATTCCTTTAGATGCTTGTGAGGATCTTGTAAGGCCCTGGAAATTTCAAAAATGTAAATATTCACTATTGTAAAGTTTTAGTAATTTTTACAATGCGACATACTATAAATTAAATTTTTAAAGAATTTTATTATCAAAAAAAATTATATAAATGGATGAAATATCTATATTAATATGAGGATGATAAGGATATATGTTAATTACTAATTAATAGGTGAATAAAAATTAAAATTACATGAGGAAAGCAAAAAAATCGAGTTACCGGTAAGTTCTAGAAATTTTTTAATTTAGTCACATTAAATTAAAAAATAAATGATGCAATTATGAAAAGAATGGATGAAAAATTTATTTGGGTATATGATTCACCAAATGGTTGGCCTACATGTATTAAAGATGGTGATGAAATGGGATTTTAGAAAGTCAAGTGTGGTGCATGAGTATCATTTTCAATGGAGTGTAGACTACCATAACCAAAGTATTATAAAAATAACTTTTGC
>JAYJMB010052919.1:0-13500 GCA_036873735.1 Pouteria campechiana
ATGTGAAAGTGCTTTTACCCTTGGTAAACACAAGGCCAAACAGGGCCTAAAGAGGCAAAACCATACAGGTTCTACGTGTCAATAACTCTGATAGGCCCAAAGTGAAAATACTTTACATTGGCTAGAGTCGAGGGTATTACAGCAACAATTTTAAAAGCATATTTGTTTTGGAAGTTGGTATGATGTTTCAAGAACTACCTTGATTAGTTTCAGAAGATGATTGTCTCTTGACTAAGGTTAGTTGGAGGAAGATTTACATTGTAAGGATATTTGTCCATCATGACTTAATTAATGAACATTCCCATAAACTGCGTTAATGTTTGGACTTTATTTAAATTGCTCTCAGAGTATCCTATTTTGAGATCCTATAAGACAAAAAAATCAAAGGTCAATGGTCACTAAGGTGGTCCCGACATGAACACATTGATGATCAAGTCAGTAACAAGACCATGAGAGATACAGGAAAATAATTGGGAACTTATGCGTATAAGTTGTGCATATGCGTATAAGTTGTGCATACCGGTATTTGTATTGTTGAGTTTTGTTTGATGCACAAAAAGGATTGATGTGGTACGCAACGCTGAGATGACAAGGATCCCTAGTTAAAGAAGTTCTTCTCGTGGATAGACACCCTCTTGTTCTATCAGAAGTCTCTCTTTGAATGGTTTTGCCTTAAAGCAGAACAATGCAAAGCTGTACCGTAGTTTGAACTGTTCTCCTATAAAAGTCAAGTTTTACGTGATAGATTTGCTTGCTGTAAAATCTACCTAGTGTTATAATTCTCAGACAACAAGTATATTTAAAATTTAACAAAAAAAAAAAAGAATGATGTTACTCATGAACAAAGATAAGCAAAATTGTGTTGTAGTTTGAATAGTTCTTTTATTAAAATCAGGTCTTATGCGACACATTTACAAGCTATAAAATCTATCTCGTATTATAGTTCCCAAATAATAAGTATATTTAAGATTTAACAAAATAAAGAATGAAGTTATTCATGAATAAAGATAAAATAGATATTTGTTATAAAATAATAAAATAAACTAATCAAAAATAAAAATTAAATTATTTAAAATAGTTGTTATATCAAATTAGGAAAAAAGGGGCTAATACACTCCATTGCAGCGAAGAAATATGCACCGGATGAAAAGAACAGCCATAGCCACCGACTTTTCTTTCCCTTTTTCTTTCCCCTCAAATCCTCTCTCTTCTTTTAACCTTTTTTACCCAGGCCAAAGCTATCCCAGCCCTATATACGACGTAAATGCAACGGTAAGCAACGAAAGCGCAATGCCCTCCGCCGAGCTTCGGCGAAATTGCATGGCTATCAAGGAGAACCACTGTAGACTTGCCCCTTTCCCCACGTAGCATACCCTCACAGTGATATCAGAACCGGGACCGGTCCACGCCAGTCTACGGTCCGATCTAGTGCGATTCAATCCAACAATAATTTTTTAATTTTAATATTATTAATAAAATAAAAAGATAAATATTATTAAAAATCAATGGATTTAAACGAGAGTGTTACATTATTTGAATCACGCGAAAGCTTAATAACTCTGGTTTTTATATTAAATATTTAATTAAGTACATTAAAAATAAGAACATTGGATTTTATTTAAATGTGTCGAGTTACAGTAACATAGATATTTGAATACAATATTCATGCGAACTTAAATAAATAACTGATTAAAATTCAAATTAAATAATAAAAAATAACGAATGCGCCGAATTATTTTAACATAAATTATACACCCAACCCATCAAAATCACGTCACGGCCAATCCCGCGTGGATGGATTGTCCGCGCGCTACGTGTTTTTGTCTGACGGAGCCCCACGCGTCTTTTACTGTGAAACGTTGCACGGCAGGTAGCCTATCTGCCATTCTGCCCCCTTTACATTTCCAGGAAGCAACCGGCCTTCCAAGCACTGACCGCTCAGCCGTGTGCTATTGAACTGGGAACCAAAGTTGATTGCTTGCCTCTTTTTTCTTTTTCTTTTTATGTCTTCTCTTTTCTCATTGCAGGAAGTATGATTAAGTTTTCATGCGTTCGTCTTCTTTTTCTCCGTTGATTGTATATTCCCCAAAGCATCGATCAAAGCAAAGATGATGTAGTCCGATCCCGCGGTCGGATTGGGATCAGAGGATGGGAAATACAGTCTTCCGAAGCCTCTCCTATTATGCTGTTTTCCGCAGGATGGAGTTGGAGCGTTCATGTTTTGATTTCGTCAAGGTAGAGAGCGGGGACTTCACGTGTGAGATATGCCTGGAAGAAACAGCGGCGGAGCAGAGATTTAAGATCCTCACATGCTCCCACCCCTTGTGCTTGGAGTGCATAGGCAGGTATACGGAATCGAAGCTCAGCGACAACATAGCCAGCATACCTTGCCCTTCCGTGGGGTGTGAGAAGCTTTTGGACCCAACATCGTGCCGGCCGGTGCTGCCGGAGTGTATGTTCGAACGGTGGTGCGACGTGCTGTGCGAGTCGTCGATCGATGAGGTGCAGAAAGCCTACTGCCCATACAAGGATTGCTCTGCGTTGGTGTTGAATGAATGTGGGGGTCCGATTGAGAAAGCCAAGTGTCCGAATTGCCTGAGATCGCTGCGCAAGGCCCCGTGGTGGCGGCGAAACATTTTCTGGCACGGCAAGACGGGCGATGGGAGGGACCCAAACGAGACTCTGTTTCGCCAGCTCGTAAAACGCAAGGGATGGCAGAAGTGCCCCAGGTGCAAGCGCTGTGTGGAGCGGGTTTCTGGTTGTCAGGTCATGACCTGCAGGTATGTTTTTATTGCTGTTGCTGCAGCTGCTGTTGGCCATCTGTTGCAGGAAAGGAAGTTGTATTGCTAATTGCCTATCAAAGATTATCCCTCATAAGGGCCAATAGTGGCCATATTTCTGATCCCTCGTAAAGTTCAACACTAGCCCTGTACCCCACTGGGGACAGCCTCTGAGATGCCCCTCCAATCCCATTTAAGTTTGAACATTTAAGTTTATTCAAGATCCAGAAATACCTTTTAACTTATCCTTCATTTTGGTTTATTATCAATGAGACTTGATATTCATTGCAGACTGACCTTATATATAGATCTTATACTTTCAATTTGCTTGTTCCGTTCGTATTTTACTACTTTTTTTATGTTTCTATAACTACCTTAATTCTCAATGGTAGACTTCAATTCTTTCAGATGTGGGACTCCATTTTGTTACTTTTGCGGATCAGAGTTCACCTTCTTTCATCACTTTCGGTGTAAAGGAAACTCCCGCTGACAGGTCTGATATTTTTCACTGCAATATGAACTTAGGAGCCAGCTTCAATCATCTTGACAACCAATTAGTTCACTTGCTTGATCCTCTCACAGCAGGGACAATCAGATAACAGCGGGTTCAGTTTAAGTATTTGCCGCTGTGGGCAGCGAGGGAGGGAGATCCCATGAATTGACTACGTCTCAGCCAAATCGATGCCACTTTTGCTGAGAAAGGCTGGGTGGTACAGAACTTCTTGTACAAACTAAAAAGCGAGGAGGGTGCAAACACATCAATCGAGTGGAACGCGGCAAATGTTCTCAACAGATGAAGCTAAATTGTGATTTTCTTTGCGTTTTATGATGTTTGTAGCACGCCAGTGCTTGATTGTTCAGCCACTTTGATTGTGTCCGGATCCATGGTAGAAATGCAACAGCTAGATGCATGCTGCCAGCTTTGTACAGTTGTTATTTTCCTCCAGTTAATCTTGGAATAGCTTGGACTTTACTAGTGCCTCACCTAGCCATACGGTCGTCAAAACATGCGTTGATTTACATAAATGAGTTTGGAAATTCATTAAGCAAATCAAATCTTTCCTTCATTATGGAGAAAAGGAATTTTTAAACATATATTATATTCCTGACATGACATTTTTAATTGTATTTCTACCCCTGTGGGGGCATCACGCTGGGTCTAGTTTTCAGGTCAACCCAACCCCAGATGAACCTCAAGCACAAACAAGCTAGCAAATTCTTTCATCGACTGTCTCATAATAAACATCAATTCAATAAATATCATCATGACAACGAAATGATAATGACATTATTACAATGCCTGAGAAGAATTCAAAAGGAGGTTTTTCTTTGAAAGAAAAAGAAACGAACGCAACCGAGTACAGTTAAACATACATGTATTCTCCACCACGGATGGCATTCGCAGCCCCCTTCCTTTCTTCTTCTGCCTCCCTCTCCCGTTCTTTCCAGCTCTCATATGCGTGATCGTCAGTCTGCAACTCATGCCTGCATATGGGACACGAATTGTGCTCATCCTGCCACACAGCCAAGAGGATTTCAGTTGACCTTCCAAGTTCAAAATGTGGTGGAAATCGGAGAAAGCCAAATTGCAAATAAAACTATGTTTAGAAAACTCTTGCTGACTTGTATTAGACTTGAAACTTGGGTTAACTTGCGGATGGTATTTCAGCGGCAGATACCACATGATGAATTGTTTTGATCATGGCCCCATTTTGTCCGCATGTCTATTTCTAAGGTGGGTGCTAAAGGGGCTGGCTCTAATAAGGAGAGGATAGGGACATGACCTGTACATAAAGGGCTTCCATATGCTATTGGGATCATGTATACCAACTCTGCTCATCCTGAGTTGATCCGGTCCAACCACTTTCACAACATTTTTTTTTAAAAGACAAGAAAATAATATAATGTAAATATGGAAATCAAACCAAACGTATTGATACAAGTGTATAGATCTTTTACTATTTGGCTACATTTCTTAACCTGCTTTTTTATTGAACTCATATAATTGAAAAAAATGGTTCACCAGACCGAATTGGAGTTGGACCTAATCAATTAGCAATCTGTTCCTGATCAGATTGGTCTGGTCTGGTCTGATCTGGTTTTTAACAACACTGCCCAAATATATACTTGGCTGAGTATGAGTCAACTTAGGTTCCATCTGACGCAAAGAATCACTATTTTTACTCCCAACTGCTTCATTTGACCTGGCTCAGTAGTCCAGAAGTTTGACTGTCTTTGGACCCAAAGGTAACTGCATATATTGAATTTGTGTAACTACAAACAAAAAATATTAATGATGCATTGAATCTTTGAAGGTGAAGTTGGCCTTGCTCCAAGTCAAACGTTGCATAGCGTAGCTGACTTTAAAGCCCAGATTCTTAAAATGGATGTGTCAGGAAAGTGTCAGTTTGGTCATTTCTAGACTTTAAGCAACCGATTTCAGAGTGCCTCCACACACAACCATTCTGATTTGCTTGTTTTCCAAGGAAAAGGAAGCAAATGCACTCTCTGGCATTAAGTAAAATTTACCAGCCATGGCTTGAGACAGCTAGGGTGAAAGAGATGCTTGCAAGGAAGCTCCTGCATCTTGTCATCAATAACCAAGTTCTCCCTGCAAACAGCACATTGAGTCTCACTTCCTAGCCTCTCCAAGATTTCACCTGTGACGTTGATGATTGGAAGGTTTGCAACCACTTCTTTGGAGGCTGGTGGCGGCCTCTGTGGTCCAGCTCCCATATTCTGTATATGAGACTGGTTAGTACTGGCATCTCTATTTCTGAAAAAATAAATCAAATAAGGTAAAAACTGTTCAGATAGGAGGTAGTGGATTCACAACAGCGTTATATTTTGACAAAGTGCAACTTACAACTAGGTTAAATAGATCAATATGTTGGAAAACTTAACTACCAAGTACACAAAGATGTGTACTTGAGAGTTCTATAGTCCCACTAACATATGTAAACCACGCCCAACAACAAGCAACCTCGAGCCAATGAAGCACATAGGTACAAGTAAGCCATTAATCATATGGGTATCACCACATAGATGGAATGTTCCAAGATTATGGTTGGTGAATTTCACATTGTATACAATTTTAGCAACCAATGAACAAGTATAAATCCTGGCCAAGCTCTTTCTATGCAAACAATTTGCAGGCGCAAGCCATCTCATCAATGGACAGATCCAAATAGTGGGCATCAAAACCCATGCTGGACCTGCCTAATAAGTTGCCTGGATATCATTGCATCATGTGCCCTATGCATCCGGTAGCATGTAAAACATTAACTTCAACCGGGAGTGCCAGATCAATCAAGCCAGCGCGCTGGCATCAGAGTTGAACCAGAGGTTTAGACAACCCCAGAGCAATGACCATGCAGAATGTCATCAGTCAACAAAAATGCACGCCCAAAACCCATCTAGCATGAGTATTTTAGCACAGATGTACAAACCCACTGAAATTAGATGCTCGACAGTCCGTCCTTAGGGTGAAGCTCAGAGCAACATTGTCATCATGAGTGAAGTAGAGTTTCATCTATTTTGGCCACTCAAATCTTCACTGAATTGATTTTCTGCAAATTATAGCAACTGAGAATCTGCATGCTGTTTTCAAGGTTTGTCTAACAAAAAAGTACTTGGCATGAATGTGCTCACAGAACCAGGAAATTTGCAGTTGATAAAGGCAAAGTTGGAGAGAGGTGTCTTTATTTCTAGAGACCCATTACCACAAGGAGCCTTTTAATAAGATGGTTCAAGAAGTCGGAGCAGCAACTTCTTAGAAACCAGAGTGTTGCTGCCGCACAAACGCTAAAAAATAAAAATAAAAAAGGGAACATTTGGCATGCTCCATTAACCAAAAACAAACAATTTACAGCACATGAATATGATTTTACCCTCAAATTTCAGGAAAATGTTGCATGAACAAATATAAGAAGGAAAGGTCTCAATGACATTATTAAAGTTACCTGCAATGAAGCTTCAACCACACTCTCAATATCCTGTATATCCTGTAATGCATTCACCCTTCTGATGTTATTTATTAATTCTTGTAAATCATGAATGTGTGAAGAGCTCTCTGAGGTATTATCATTGTCCCTGAGGCCTTGAGACACTTCAAATGCAGCAAAATGCTCTTGAGAAGCAGCAGTTACAAGATTCTGTGCCACAAGCCATGAAGGTGGTGGGGGCTCAGGCCCCACTGTCAGATGCCCTTCAAAAAGAAATCTCGAACCTGTAAAAAACATCAAAAGGTTTCACAGCAGGTCTCTTATGATATTTTTAACATCAACATAAGTAAATAACCAAGATAAAATGCATTGATTGAATCATAAATAAGTGGTACATTATTTATAAAAAATTGATAAACCATAAACATAAACTACAAAAATAAAAGCCATAAAAAGAAGCAAAAGATTTTCTCTATTTATCCATATTCCGAAAAATATAGACTAGCTATGCTTTATGGTGTGAAATGTCTTGTAGTAAAAGAACAATCTATCCTTTAGATGAGTGTAGCAGAAATGATAATATTGAGGTAAATGAATGGTTAAAATTAGAAAGAACTCAAAAGATTCTAAAGGTGGAACTAGTTACTAAGACAAAGGAAAGTAAACTTATATTGTTTGGACATATGCAGTGTAGGCCAGGAACTGCACTATTTAAGACGAATGAATTTATTGAAGTAGAAGGCCATAAGAAAGAAGAAAGTCAAAATCTTTATAAAATAACAAAAGTTAAGAGTTTATTGGGAAAAATATGAAAATACTTGGGCTCACTAAGGACGTAACCCAAGATTGACAGGAATAGCACAACAAGATTCATGTAGTTGACCTCAGCTTGGTGGGAAATGACATATGATGATGATGAGCCATATTCCAAATATCCTCCTTTACTTGTGGATAATGAACAATAGAAAGCATACAAACTGACAAGACCTAGTAGAAATAGGAAAAAGAACCTTAAAATCACTAATTGTGGTCCCATAATTTGTTATGGAACAATAGAATTCACCAACCCAAATATTCAAGCTATTTTCTGAACTGTCTTCTGTAGAATGTAAATTAATTCATACATTTATATGTCAATACATATATACTGATACTGCATAATCTTTTTCTGGATTCACATATAGTGTCTGTAGGTCAGTTCATTACATGTCAGCATATGCTTTATCATGAACTAAATCACCACTAACTTTTAGTCATGTAAAAGAGATGCATATGCAACCATATCTAACATGCATCAGAAAGAGCAGAAGAAAGTTCAAATACCTTCACTTGTGTTAATATCTGAAGCCTCAGGCTGATTCTCCAACTCATGCAAATGTTCACGAGCTCTTGCAATACAGGTTTTCAAATGTGTCTTCTCTGCAGGTTCACTGACCAGGCCTTCAGCTTCCTCAAAGAGCCGCAAACCAGCAAGCCAAAACCCAGGTGCAGTATATCTTGTTTGTAAAACAGTAGCAACTCGACAAACCACAGAATATATCTGCAATCGGGAAAATAAAATTGATGCTATTGCCTCCTCCAAGAAATGAATAAAAACATAAAAAGGAAAGGGTAAACAATAAAAGCACATAGACAATGATGAAGAAGAATCTACTCTAACAATCAATGAACATAAATAGTCCTAAAACATGTAGAGAAGTCCATTGATGCACCAGAGTTACAATCATTATATGGAAATCCACATCCCATAGAGTAATTTATTCCCTAATGAAGGATTTATTGTCCTCTTGAATACAGCTAACTATAGATTTCCTATTAGCTAGGAATGGATATTGTTCAGCCTTCAGAGAGTAAGATAAAGCCCATCAGATATCACTGGAGGATAATAAATTCTTCCCCCTGTTTTCTGAAAGGCATTGGAGAAACCATGATTTCCACTATAGCATAGAGGTAATTGTAACTAGAATTCACTCTCAAATGGTTTTCAAGAAAGAAAATAATTTTGAAGAGTGGATATTCACTCTCAAATGATTCTAATTTTAGGCTTACCTAAGTGTTTTCTCTAGATGATCTTTAGACTCCCAGCTAGACAAGTGGTGTTAAGTATGATGGTCGAATTGAATTTCATCTAATCACTTATGGTGATCAAAAATAGAGAGGTTCCTTTGAAATTTCAATCCAACCACTTTGAACTATTTTCTAAAGAAGCTCATCTATGCAGGGTGAGCATCCATAAGGTCGATTCAGCAATTAAGGTGTGGCTAGATGGTATCCATGAATGGGATTTTTTAACTCATTCTTGAGCGTTATTGTCATTATCATAATCCAAGCTTTATTCCAAATTCACTCAGGTCAGCTACATGAATCCCTCTATTCCATTAAACTCTTTCATATATAGTTTCTTCCATCAAATCATAGGTCCTCAAGATTTTTTTAAGACTTCCATACACATCTGTATGGTCCTTTTCTTTCTTCTCTTAGGGAAGTCTAACTTGAATTAACTCAATCCTTCTAACCAATATGGTTGTAGGCCTCTGCTACACATGTTCAAACCACCTAAATTAATTTTCATCACATTAGTACTTATCGGTGCTATCCCTGAATTTAGTGGATCCATTTGCTTCTAATTCTATCTTTTTTTGTATTGCCATGAATCCATCTTAACATTCTTGGTTTAGGACCTGTTTGACCTTGAGTTTGCAGAGACTCAATTTGTTTTTTTGTTTCGAGGTTAGAAGAAGTTAATTTGGTGCTTTTCCCTACTGCAGAGTATTAGCTTTTTGTGAGGGCAGAAAAAGACAAAACCCACTGCCAAAAGCTATTTGTCTCCCACCTGACCCAAGAACAAGGGGACCCCACTTCCAGGTGTCCCCTTCCGTAACTCCGGTCAGCCAATCATGCCCAACAACACTCATAGGCTCCAGCTCCACTTCCAGCACCCCCTTCCTCATTCCAGCAAATGGGCGTATCTAAGCCATCAGGTGATGGAGTTCTTCCTAGTCCATCTGTGGCTAGCTGTTGAGCATGGAGGCTAAATAATGCTTTCTGGCCACAATATCTCCCCAATCAACCAAAGCAGCATGGCTTCGCCACAAATGTTGTGGGAGGGCATTTTGGTAATAAAGGTACTAACTAGGGTTCCCACAGTCTGATCTCACAGCCAGCATCCTGCCCCATTTACTGTGAAGAGCAGGATCCCACAAGCTCTAGCTTCTTACCATGTTACTCCTGTTTCCACCTTTGCCTTTTTTGTAAAAATAGGATTCTTGCAGTAGGTGACCATTGTCCAATCTGCTGGAAGGAGTACAGTCCAATGGATGAGGAAATGCATGTGAAAGTAGTGCCACCACTGTTCTGTTTGGCTCAGTCTAGCATGAATTCAAGATCCTAGTACCAGAACCTTAAAAAATCCTGATTTGTATGTATGTTTCTTTTCTCTTGAGTTGCATGTATTTCAATCACCTTATGGGTTATGAGTTTTCTAAGAAAGATGTGTTTGGGGTGCAAGAACCTCAGGAGTCAGGACTAAAGATCAACAGCTGGGAACTTTTATTTCATAAAACCTCAAGATTGAAGATCAAACATTTTTCTGCACGTCTCTTTTGGTAACTTACACAATCAAAAGTACTGCCAATGTTTTAAGACCAAATGCATAAATGACAATAAAATCACTTTTTATCTAACTGGGCAAGATACTAAACAGCTTCCTACTTCCTTCACTTTTGCTTATACTACAGAAAGTGTTTTTTCTTAACAGCTGAAATTTCACAGAACAGCCAAACAAGCCTTTAGTAATTCCATTGAAATATTATTCCTTTAACTGTCATCCTATCCCACAAGTCAATATCACAACTAGCCTTACTGGAAGTTCAATCTTTGTACGCTTTCGATCCTATTTGATTCTGCATGCAAATCTACAAACCACTCATCCATGTCACCAACCCATTGCTGCCAAAAAAATATGGCCCTTCGGCTGTTTAATGCCTAACTTGCAACCTCCGCTATAGGGAAAGTTAACCTTAACTCCATCCAGCAGCTCTTCTCTCTTATAACATAGAAATAAATGTTTTAGTACTGGATTTTTGTCAGTTAATAGAATCCATGTACGGTAAAGTTTCATTTACAGTTCGAATTAGCAATCCTCAGTTGCAAAAGCCTCACTCCATCAATTGAAAATGAAAATCTTATCATCATTCATCCTTAGCCAGATAGAAGTACAGATTTTGGTCGCCAGCTGAGCAGTTGGTGGCTCACGAATACAAATACTTTGTTGCAACCATCCCTCTCAGGTAGATGACTCCTCAATGATCAAAACCATTCACCACAATGAACCCTACAAACAACCGACCATGGTGCAGCAGCCCTCTTCACGACTCCCTCAATATCAGCTACAATTTCTCTGCCATAAATAGCCCCATGCTCAACCATTCTAATACAAGAACGAACAATCCCAAGCATCCATTCAACCGTACCATCCTACAAAGGGCAATGCCAAACAGGAGAAAAATATCCAAAGATCACAGAGAAGCAATTAACATAATTCTGGCAACCTCATCAGTGAATAACGTTAAATGAAGCCAATTCGCTAACCATATGCAGTCAACCAACATGCTCCATTGAAATTCAAGATGCCACAACCTAACCATATCCGGCCAACAAATAAGCTCCATTGAAAATCAAGATGCTGGAACCTAACCATATTCTGTCAACAAACACGCTGCAATGAAACTCAACATGCATCCGTATCCCGTCATCAAAAACGCTTCATTGAAATTCAATATGCAGTAACCATGAAAGGTACTAAATTTCAATCTACACACACCAAAATTAGAATAACAAAATGCAAAATATTTGATAGAATCTCCGCTACAAAATCCCAATGAAAGCTCCAACTTTAATCCAATAAACAACTAGAAATCGAAAATTCAGATAGAAACAGAGCAACTTACCGATTTGCGAAGAGTGGGAAGAGAAGAAGGGTAGAAATCGACAAGGATAGAGCGGATCGAAGAGACTGCCTCTTCGAAGGAATTTTTTTTCCCAAGCTGCTTTTGTAGATCTTGCAATCTCTTCCCTACCTCTGAATTAGCAGACGATGACATATCTTCTCTCGTTTCTTTGCTTCTCTCCTTGGCCCTCTGACACAGGTAAACGAAAGGCTTTTTCACGCCTCTCTTTGAAGCGGTCGATTTCGTTTCTTGACGTAGGGGAAAGCTCGCTGGCGATAGGCCGTCGAATACATCACGTGTCTCGCACCGACACGCGAACTGTCAAAGTCCCCAAACGATAATGTTTTTATAATGTAAAACGCCAAAGTCGAGCATGACAATCAACACGAGGTTTCGACGTCATGAGGCTCCCAAAAATCTTAGACAAGATATATTTTTTTTTATTTGCTTTAAACTAGAAGGAGAGTTGTAATTGCAAATGCATGCCAGTTCCAACACCTGCTGAGAAACCACGCATCCCATCAACGTAACAGACAGCAACGTTTCAGTTTGCCAGAAGCATAAAGGCCGCCCTGTAACTAAGTTTTTAACAATTTTACTTTCTGCCTGTAACTACTTTTTGGGTAAGTTTGGTTGGGTGGAATGGAATGAAAAATTCCAATTTCTAAGAATATGACATGTACTTTCAATATTAATTTTATTTTTTTCATTATTACCTATATTTTTAACTATTATATATCAATTTATTTTATAACCACTATTATCCTTGTATTCTCTCCGTTCCATTCAACCAAAGATCCCCTTAACAATACTTTTTTCGAAATTATCTATATTTTCAATTTTTTTTCACTTGCTTTTCATTAAAAATTCCCTTACTCTTGAAAGCCTGTGGATATTAATCCCACTCTTTCTGCTGTCATCCACATATATTTCATTTATTAACACACCCTCTCCTAACACAAACGCATCCAAAACGAAAATGAAATGTCTCCTCGTTGCAATGAGCCGTAATTCTCGTCAAATCAAAGCATTCAAATTATTTATTCACTGTTCATGTAGAAGTACACGCGTACATCTACATATGCAAGTGTAAACTAGCATATGTACGTCAGTACGCATGCATACTCTGATTATGTACAACGACGGAGCAAATACCTGGAATTTCAATACGTCAAGACCCAATACCATACCACTTCGACTGAAACTACCGGAACTCAAATCTCAAAGAATAAAAAAGGAGGTGGCATCAAAATCTCAGTAGAAATTACGCCTAGGACGGCTTAGATTCTCTTAGTTTGGAGTCGGACTTCTGTAGCTCTTCCTGCTTAATAGCAGCCCCATTACAGCCGTTGTGCGAGTCTTCTGTGGTGGTGCTCTCATTTGTGGATAGAGGCAGCTGAGCAGCGACACCAACCACTACTCCATTGGATGAAGCAGGGATGTGGGCCATGCTGAGATTCTGTCTATCAACATTAGATGAAGATTTCTCACCAGAGATGGCGGCTGCAAGGGCAATGGGCATGAGACAGAGGCCCTTGGTTTGAAGATACTGCATTGCAGTTGTCACATTGGACTCCATCAGTTTCACTACTTCCTGCTCAAAAGCAATGTTGTCGGGTGACTCAGATAGATTGGCTCCATGGCCAACTGATGCTGATAAGATAAGACCACCAGAGCCCTGAAAAATTACAAATGAAGATAAGACAACAGATCATCATAGCAGTAAAAGTTTTCAACAGGAATCAAGACTCTGCATGCTTATTTGAGCAAAGAATTACTGAGTTCTTAGAATACACACTGCCATGCGATCCAATGGATGAAGGGTGT
>JAYJMB010052930.1:0-28549 GCA_036873735.1 Pouteria campechiana
ATTGGCACCTTTTTGTGCTCAACCAATCCAATTGACTCCTAAATCAAAATATGAGAATAATGAGTATATTTAGGAATGAAATAGGTGCAAAAGATGAAGTATTAGGAGAATAAAATATGACATTTTGCATTCTCATCAGGAAGACACACCCAGATTCCATGGGCTAATTGAACTTGGATTTTGAATCAAAGAATTTACAGAATTAATTTGGTGCGGTGCTATGATTCCATACTAATTATCGAACTAGTCTATTAAGGTTATAGTTTCTGCGAAACACTAAAGGATTCTATTATCGGAGACTCCGAAATGCACACACTAGGGTACATGCAATCTTCGAAGGTAAGAAAATAGATGATAAATGGGATTTTGGCTTCAGAGGTAAGATAGGCTACTAAAGGTTTTGATTTGGGTTATCGGAGGGTCCAAAAGGGGTTTCGGAGGCTCCAATATGACATGATTGATTTTTTTTAATTTGTATTTTTGACTTTTCTAAATTAAAAAAATAATGAAGAGTATGTATATACAAATCATCACTTAGATGTTCTATAAATTGCAAATTAAGCACATGGGTCTAAAACACCTAGTTCTCTTCTTAACATGCTAAATCTATCTTTTGGAAGAGGCTTAGTAAAGATATCTGCTAGTTGATTTTTAGTTGGCACAAATTCTAAGCAGATGTTATAATTTTGAACATGATCTCTAATAAAGTGATCCCTAATTTCTATATGTGTTGTTCTTGAATGCAAAACTGGATTCTTGGTCAGATTTATAGCACTGGTGTTATCATATTTTATAGGTATATCAATAAAGTTAAGGCCAAAATTACTTAATTATTGTTTCATCCATATGATCTGTACGTAGCAACTGTCTGGTGCTACATATTTTGCTTTAGCAGTTGATAATGCAATCGAAGTCTATTTCTTGGAGAACCATGATATGATCATGCTCCTTAGAAATTGACATGATCCTGAGGTACTCTTTCTACCCACTTTATATCTAGCAAAGTCTGCATCTGAATACCCAACCAAATGGAAATTAGAACCTTTTGGATACCGCAAACCGAGATTTGGTGTGTCTAATAATTATCTAAAGATTCTCTTTACAGCAATAAGATGTGACACTTCGGGATCTGACTGGAATCTAGTTGACATGCAGATACTAAACATTATATCAGATCTACTGACAATAAAATATAATAATGATCCTATAATACTCTTATAGAGTTTGTGATAGACAGATTTATGTCTTTTAATTTTGTCCATCTTTATTAAAGTACTCATTGGTGTTCTATATCTTTTACCATCTTCAATGTTGAATTCCTTTAGAAGTTCTTTTCTATACTTGGTGGATGAAAATTTCTTCACTCTATTGTTTGATTTGTAGTCCCAAGAAGACTTTGAGTTCACCCATCAAGCTCATTTCAAATTCTCCTTGCATTATCTTGGAAAATTCTTGACAAAGTTTTTCATTAGTTGCAATAAATACTATATTATTAACATAAATTTGAACTATGAGTATGTCATTCTTTGTATGTTTATTGAAGAGAGTGGCATTAACTTTACCCCTTAAAAAACCTTTTTCAATCAAAAATTGCTTAGCCTCTCATACTGAGCTATAGGAGCCTATTTCAGACCATAGAGGGCTTTCTTGAGTTTGAAGATATGATTTGGACTATGAGGGTCTTCAAACCCAGGGGGCTGTTCTACATATATGTCTATATTAATGAAACTATTCAAGAATGCACTCTTTACATCTATTTGATATAGCTTGAATTCCATATATGATGCAAATGCAAGAAGCATTCTTACGGCTTTCCTTGCAATAGGGGTGTATGACTTCTCAAAGTCAATACCTTCTTCTTGATAATACCCTTTGTAACTAATCTTGCCTTATTACTCACTGTAATTCCTGATTCATCCAATTTATTCCTAAAGACCCATTTAGTTCCTATAATAGATTGATGGTTTGGTCTTGAAACAAGAGTCTATACATTATTTCTTTTAAATTGGTCCAATTATTCTTGTATAACTAAAGTCCAGTTTTTATCTTCTAATGCTTGGTCTATGCAAGTTGGCTCTAATTGAGAAATGAAGGCAAAATTACCATATATTTGGTGATAAGATGAAACAAGGAGAAAGTATATCTGAAATGTATGCTTACTTTTCTAAAGTTACTAATGCTTTGAAAGGTTTGGAAAAAAAATTACAAACTGTGAATAGGTGATGAAAATATTAAGGGCACTACCAAAATCATGGAGCCAGAAGATTATAGCAATAGTGGAAGCAAAGGATCTAAATACTCTATTGGTGGATGATCCTATCAGCTCATTGATGTCACACGAGCTGATTAAGAACAAAAGGGAAGAGCTGGTAAAGCCAAAGAAAAGTACTGCTCTGAAAGTGACCAAAGAAAGCATCAGTGATCTGGCATCATAATCTGAAGATGATATGGCCATGCTAGTCAGAAATTTCAAAACTTTTGCAAGAAGCAGCAGAGGCAGCTCTTCCAGGAGACACCCTAGACAATAAACAAAAATGGTTGAAAGAAAGAAGGATCTCCCTACATGGTATAGATGTGGAGGGATTGGACACATGTCTCTTGAATGTCCTAATGAAGAAAAAGTAAATATAAACGAGGGGGATGATAGAAAAGAAAAGAAATACTTCAAGAAGTTCTCAAGAAACCAAGCCAGAGGAATGTACATGAATGAAGAAGAATCATCAGGGACTAGCTTGACTGAGAATCATGACAACGGAGTTAGACACCTCGCAATAATATACTACATGGCCCAGATGGAGAATGAGTCAATAGATAAAATCACCATCAAAGGGTAATGCACAACAGAGCTGGAGACAGAGGTAAACTCATACTACTCTTATAGTTCCGACTCTTCAAGTTCAAATAGCTGGTGATAAATGCAAAAACTTGATGAGGTACAACAATCATACAACTCTCTCTATAGTGAGTTTGAATTACTTAGCCAGAAGCTTAATCAAAAGAAAAGACACTTTAATGCAACTATCAAAGTAAATTTTATTCTAGCAAAAAGAAATCTATATATACAAAAGGAGTTTGGAGATCTAAAGAAAGAGATAGAACTATTCAATAACATGTTGAGTAAATTCTACAATCTAGGAGAATCTGTGACCAAATTCATGAGAATGATTGATCAAACTAGCAAAGATGGACTTGGATGTGAACAATCAGATGATGAAAATTTACAAAAATTTGCTAGATGGTAAAAGGGAGTGAACCTCACAGAAGAAAGGGAAAACTATCCAAACATTAGAAGGTTTATAAGTTATCCCTGGATAAAGAAACCAGTGGAATATAATGCTCCTAGCAAAGTTCTAAATACTTGCTTTTTTGTAATAGATTTGGACATAAAGTGTATGATTGTTATGCTAAAAAGATGTAAGCAAAAAGTGCTAAGATGAGATGAAAATGCAAGGAATGAGCACAAACTTATACCACACACAATTCCACTAACTTCATTAGACCCAATACTTGGGTACCAACAAAGTAAGAAGAAAATTGCTTTGAATACAAGTAAGTCTCAAAGTTACGTCTGGAAATGCATGGTTCATGGATAGTGGCTATTTGAGACATATGACTAGGAACAAAAAGATGTTCAAAGAATTAAAGCCAATGGATGGAGGAACAATAGCATTTGACAATAATGATAAAGGTCTTATAAATGGAATAGGTAAATTTTATAGTTTATTCAATGCATACATAGAGGATGTATTATATGTAGAAGGACTCAAGCATAATCTACTAAGCATCTCTCAATTATGTGACAAGGGTTACAAAGTTGTGTTTGAACCATCTACATGTAATGTATTTGGTATAGACAATGATCTACTATTTAGTGGAAAAAGGCATTGAAATATTTATCTAGTATAGCTAGATGATATTGTTGGAAAATGCTTAATTGTAGTCAAGGATGATCCATGGGTATGGCACAAGAGGATGGGACACATCAATACATCAAATATCAAATCTTTGTGAAAAAAAGGATCATGTAATTGGTCTACCAAAATTAAACTATGACAAAAATTAAATACACAAACCTTATCAATTATCAAAACAGACCAAAGTATCCTTACATCCAAAAAATGAAGTATCTACATCCAGACCCCTAGAACTATTGCATATGGATCTATTTGGACCATCAGACGTAGTCACCCTTGGAGGAAAAAGATATGTCAAAGAAAAAGCAATTTTAATATTTTATACATTTTCAAAGCTAGTTCAAAATGAGAAACAAATGTCTATCGTATCCATCTATAGTGATCATGGTGGTGAAATCAAAAACATAAGATTCATTGATTTTTGTGATGAAAAAGGAATTCACTATAGTTTCTCATCCCCTAGAACTCCTCAACAAAATTGAGTTATGGATACAAAGAATCAGATAATTCAGGAAATGGCAAGAACCATGTTGAATGAAAGTAATTTTTCCAAAAGATTATGGGGAGAAGCAGTTAGCACTGCTTACCATGTGCTGAACAGGGTTACCATAAGAGCAATCTTAAAGAAAAACTCATGTGAGCTTTAGAAAAGAAGAAAATCAAACATCTCATATTTTCATCCCTTTGGATGCTTATGCTATATGTTAAACAATGGAAAAGATAACCTTGGAAAGTTTTATCCAAAGAGCAATAAAGCTATCTTTCTTGGTTACTCTTCCAACAGTAAAGCATTTAGAGTCTATATGAAGAAAACACAGGTTGTAGAAGAGTCCATACATTTAAATTTGATGAAGCAAATACAATCCTAAGAAAGGGGGTATGATAGTAATGCAGATGAAGCCGCAACAAATATGAAGAAGCTCAAATTGAAGAATCAAGAGGATGACACAAATTGTGAAGGCATACAAAGTTCAGAAAATGAAAAGGAGGTAAGAGTAGGTAATGTTCCCTATCAACCTCCTACTGATTTGAGATTTGTTACTGCTCATCCTAGAAAACAAATCATAGAAAATGTATATGACGGTAACCAAAATAAGAAGGTCTATGCAAAATGTCTATGGTCATTATGCTTTCATATCTACAATAGAACCAATTAACATTGATCAAGCTTTGAAAGATGAAAATTAGATTATGTCAATACAAGAAGAGCTTAACAAGTTTGAAAGGAACAAAGTATGGGAATTAGTTCCAAAACCAAAGAATGTTGATGTATTTAGAACTAAATGGATATTCACAAAAAAACTGGATGAGAGTGAGTTAGTTGTAAGAAACAAGACATGAGTAGTTGCTAAGGGGTACTTTGAAGAACAAGGAATTGATTTTGAAGAATCATAGCCCCTGTAGCTAGATTAAAAGCCATTAGAATGTTACTTGCTTTTGCATTCTATAAGAACTTTAAGTTATTTCAGATGGATGTAAAGAGTGCATTTTTGAATGGATATTTAAGTGAAGAAGTGTATATAGACCAACCTCCTGGTTTTTAGAATGATGATCAACCTAATCATGTCTATAAGCTCACCAAGGCACTATATGGTTTAAGAAAAGCTCCAAGAGCTTAGTATGAAAGGTTGAGTAAATTCTTAAGTAATCATAAATTCAAGAGAGGAAAGGTTGACACTATTCTATTAATAAAAAATATTGACAAAGATATCTTAATAATTCAAATTTATGTGGATGACATTATATTTAGAGCTACTAATGAAAAACTCTATCAAGATTTCTCAAAGATCATGCAGGCTGAATTTGAAATGAGTATGATGGGAAAACTGAATTACTTCCTTAGATTGTAAATCAAGCAAAGAGATGATGAAAATTATATTTTTCAATCCAAATATACTAGAGAGATGCTAAAGAAGTTCAAAATGGAAGAATTTAAGGCAACAAACACTCCAATGAGCACATTAACAAGGATGGACAAGGATGAAAAAGGAAACCTCGTAGATCAAAAACAATATAGAGGTATGATTGGATCTCTTCTTTACCTTACTGCATCTAGACTAGATATTCTCTTTAGTATATGCTTATGTGCTAGATTTCAATCCAGTCCTAGAGAATCCCATCTTACTGCAGTAAAATGATTCTTTAAGTATCTAGTTGACACACCAAATTTAGGACTTTATTATCCCAAAGGAACTGATTTTGAACTCATTGGATATTCTGATGTAGATTTTGGAGGATATAAAGTCGATAGAAGAAGTACTAGTGGAACCTATCAATTTCTAGGAAATAGTTTAGTATCATGGTTCTTTAGAAAATAAACTAGTGTTGCTCTCTCTATTGTAGAAGCTAAATACATAGCAGCTGGAAGTTGCTGCGCTAAATTGTTGTGGATAAAACAACAACTTCTTGATTATGGACTAAGCTATAGAGACATAACCATTAAATGTGACAAAACTAGTGCTATATGCTTGATAAAGAATCCAACTTTATATTTGAGAACTAAGCATATAGAAATCAGGCATCCCTTTATTAGAGATCATGTTGAAAAACATGATATATGTCTAGAATATGTGCCCACAAGTGCTCAACTTGCTAATATTTTTACTAAGCCACTGTCATTAGACACCTTCTGCAACATCAGAGGAGAATTAGGCGTGACAAATGTGATGATCTGAGAGTGAAATCTCTAATATTTTTGTGCTTAAAATTGCGATGTTGAATATGCTTTCTTGAGACTAGACTTCGTCTCAAACAAATTAAGTTATTCGTATCAAGTACTCTATTCACACTTTGTCTGAAAATTGATTTTCAAGGTTAAGTAAACCTCATTTTCTTGCTAGAATTAACTTACAACTATGTTATCACATCCAATTCTATTTTTAGCATGATTTATTCTCTCTTTTCAAAAAGATCATATCAACTACCTCGTATAGTCCCCACAATCAGTTTATTTTAACCCCTGAATCACAATCCTTCTCTACACCACAAAGATGAAACTCTTTAGAGAAGAACATTTTGGAAGCAATCAAAGAGAAAAGACAAGCACGTGGTGAGGACTAAAGAATCAACCGTTGCTTCTTCAATTATTCTCCTGGAGAGATGATAATGCTTCTATATTCACCAATCTTCCATCCATTCTTTTAGAAGCATTTCTCTTCAAACTTTGGCCTTGCCAACACCATTCATCAATCTTATCACTGTTAGATAACCCTGGTTCACATATTACCATCATCTTGGGCATTTGAGGAGGAGGGGAATGGAACAAATAAGTATATAACATCCATCTCCAACCCTTCATCTTCCCATCAACCATCCAAAACTTTGGTTTCTCACACTTGAAGAAAATGCTCAAAGTTTTGGATGCACATCCCCCATCTTGTGGATACCCTCTTTGGGTCCACAACAATCTCTCTCTCTCTCCATCTCCCCAAACTTAAAATGTTTGCATCTAGGCCAACCTACTTTGTATTATTGCTTGTACTATAATAAAATGAAACACCATTCTTATTTGTTTCTCTTTTCATGTTTGGCCTATATTACTGGGAGTGGATGTTTTCTTTTTCTTCTGATAAAAAAGGGTAGAAAGACTATGCAAATTATATCAAAAAGGGAATATAAAAATATATAATCTTTAACTAATCAGGCGGAGAATACATTCTAAATAATTAGGGGGAGAATATATATATAAAACAAGATAAGGAAACATCAGACAATGGCAACTTGTGGAGTGTTTAAATATTATAAATATTTTTTATCTGCATACATTCAGGATGAGATTATCTTTTATGAGATAATTTTCAATCAAGTTTGTCATCATCAAAAAGGGGAAATGTTGACATAAATGCATGGTTTCGATGATAAACAAAACTTGATTAAAGATTATGTACTAATGGTTGTTATCAAGATTTTAGCATGTAGAATCAAGTTGTAGGTCTTAAAGAAAAATGAGTATAGAAAACATATTCCATAGCGACAAGGCTTGATCAAGTAAAGAAGTAAAAGATGAAGTGTCATAACAGACAAAGCATAAAGAAAAAGTACTTAGTTGTTTCCATTCGTCTATCATAAGCAACCCATAGTTAAGCTAATGGTCATTTGATGAGAATAGACAAAGGCAGAAGAAGTGAAGATCTTCTAGCAGAACAAAAAATTTGTCAGCCATCATCAGATAAAGCAGAAGAAGCAAGGATCATATCACAAAGCAAAGAAGTTCATCTATTACAATAGACAAAGCCGTGAGGAAATTTCGTCTGCACCTTAAAGCATAGTTTGCCACTCATAACGGACAACTCGTTAGATGAAGCACTAAAGAAACTAGACATTTGTGCTTCTACAATTCAACAAAAAAGCCCAATAGACAAAGCACTGAAGTAATAAGACATCTATGCTTCTATAGTGTAATAGATAAATCACAAGATAAAGCACTTGAATGGATTATTCGTCTGACAACAATAGAAAGGGTGATTCGTTTGCTACTTAAGAAAGACAAAGATGAAGGAACATTATCTTACAAACAGTTGGAACGATACTTCATCTATCATAAGTAAAAGATGAGCAATGATAAGAATAAATCATTGGTCTTTGCTCAACATTAATAATGATCCTTCTATATTGATAGAAGAGGTAGGCATTGCAGTAATACCTCAACCAGAGCTTATTGAGAAACCCAAAATCATCTTCTCCAAGGTCAGCATTGCAGGCATTCCTACATACGAGGATTAAGTAAAATTTAGAGAATTCAAAATACACCAATCATAATTTCTTCTATCATTAATGGAGCTCACCTACCATCTTTGACTAGAATTCAAAGCAGCTATAAATGAAGCATCATTGGAGCAGGAGGAACTAATGAAGTATTGATAAATTCATTCAAAAAATTCTTGAGAGCATCTACTGATCTGAGCAAAACCTTTTGTAATCTTTCAAGAGTCAAGAGCCTGACATTCAAACCTTTCTTAAATTTCTTTGAAGGCTCTCAACTAACTTTGGGAAGATCATTTACTTCTGCATTCAATTTTCAAAAGCACTCTTCTAGATTCTTGCTCTACGAGGTGCAGACAAGAGCTATTTATTTACACCCTATAGAGCAAGAATCTAGAAGAGTGTTGGGAGCACCATGAATACGTCCTCTAGAGCTAGAATCTAGAAGAGTGCTAGGAGTACTGTTTATGCCCTCCTAGAGTTGGAATTTAGAGCACTATTGTACTTCTGCTATTGGGAATAGTGGAACCTAAGTCACTAAGAGAAAGGTGTTCTTGGAAGAGCGGAGTAGAGTGTTTACTTGAACCACTAAAAATCATTATGTTTTATTTATTTTATGCATTTGTCGATTGAGTGATTGATCACTAGAGGGAAGAATACTTCTAAAGGGGTTAAGAAATAATTTTTAAGTACCCAATTCACCTCTCCTCTCTCAGGTTTTGCCTAACTTTTGGGACTAACATGAAGTTCCTTATCAACTCCAAAGGGGTTGTCAACTTTACGGACTTTGAAGTTATTGAGCTTATGACTCTGAATGGATTCTCTTTTGTTTTTGAAGTTCTTCATCGACTCTAAAGTTATTTTTATTTTGTTTCTGAAGTGCTTGATTAACTCCAAAGAGGTTCATCGACTCTAATGTTCCTTTCTTTTGTCTCCAAAATGCTTTATCAACTCTAAAGTCCTTCTCTTTTATCTCTAAAGTGCTTGATTGACTTCGGAGTTATTGAATTGTGACTCTGAAGTTCTTTTAATAATTCTGAAACTTTGTTTTCTTCAAATAAGTATTCTTTTGAGTAGATCTTTTCTTTTTATACATGTTTGTCTTTGAGCGTTTACTTGGTTTCTTCCTCTAAAAAGTTACTTTATGCTTAAAGTTATTTGAAACAACTTATTTAATCATTATAAAGGTAGTTCTCAAGGTTATTTAGAAAATGTTTCTGTAAGCACTTGAGAATAAATTATTAGTACCTTAATGTTTCACTCATGTCTTTGTTCATCATCAAATAATGGTTAATTAAGAATGTTTAGCATGAAAATAAAGCTAGATAAGATAGTATGCTCAATAGCTTCTATGAAGTCTTTAGAGACTCAAATTGGATAGCTAGCAAGTTCTTTTGGTAGTTGAAACAAGGTAACTTTCCAAGTAACACAGAAAGGAGCCCAAGGGAGCACTACAATGCTGTGATTTTAAGAAGCAGAAAAGAGTTAGCATCCCCAAAGAAGGAAGAAGAGACACAAACACCTTCAAAAGCAGAAAAGCAAGATGTAGCATAAGGAGAGAATGAAGTGCAAATTAAGGAGGAATCAGAAAAAGAAGATTACAAACCAAGGAGAATCACATTTCATGATAATCTTCCAATTTCAAAACCACAGCTTCCTTTTACTAAAAGATTTCAAAAGAATAACATTGATGAGCAATTTAGTAAATTTCTTAAAATCTCTAAGAAAATTCACATTAACATTCCTTTTGTAGAGGCTTTGGTGTAGATGCCCAATTATGCCAAGTTCATGAAAGAAGTAATGTCAAAAAAGAGGAAGCTTGAAGGGTTCAAGACAGTGAAGCTAATTGAGGAATGTTGTGCCATGTTGCAAAGAAAGCTTCCACAAAAATTAAAGGATCCAGAGAGTTTCACTATCTTTGTGCCATAGGAAATTCTTCATTTCAAAAGGCATTGTGCGTTTAGGTGCATCCATTAACTTAGTGCCTTTGTCAATTTTTAGGAAACTTGGATTAGGAGAAGTGAAACCCACCACCATCACATTACAATTATCAGATAGGTCTTTGACTTACCCTTGGGGAATCATAGAAGATGTATTAGTGAAGGTGGATAAATTCATCTTTCCAGTTGATTTTGCGGTGCTAGACATGGAAGAAGACCATGAAGTACCCCTCATTCTTGGAAGAATATTTTTAGCAACTGAAAGAGCATTTATTGATGTTTAGCAAGGTGAGTTAACCTTGAGGATTAATGAAGAAGAGGTAAAGTTTAATATTTATTGTGCTATCAATTTCCCAATTGAGAATAATTCTTGTAATAGGATTGAGGTGTTGAATAATTGTATAACTACCATTTTTTTAGATGAAATTATTCAAGATCCACTAGAAATTTGTATTGCAAATTCTGTTAGTCAAAATATGACAAGTCCTAAGGAAGTCATGGAGCATGCTTTGGCATTGGAAGCATTGTTGGAAGAAAAAAATAGCAATGAAGTAGAAGTTTTGCATGAAGAACCAATCGTGAGAGAAGCAAAAGCTACATTGGAATTAAAGCAACTGCTAGATCACCTTAGGTATACATTTCTAGGCAATGATTAAACCTTCCCAATGATCATTCATTCTTCTTTAATAGGTTTGGAAGAAGAAAAGTTACTTTGGGTAGTGAGGGACACAAATCAACCATTGCATGGTTAATTAAGGACACCAAGGGAATAAGTTTAGCCATCTGCATGTGTGAAATTCTGATGGAGGGTTCTTACAAAGCCTCTAGAGAGCATCAGAGACAACTCAACCCTGCAAGGAAGGAGGTAGTACATGTTAAGGTTTTAAAACTATTCAAAGCAGGTATTATCTATGCAATTTTTGACAATGAGTGGGTTAGTCCTATGCAATGTGTACCAAAGAAAGGTAGAATGATAGTTATCCAAAATGAAAACAATGAACTCATACCTACTAGAATTGTCACTGAGTGACGAGTGTGTATTGATTATAAGAAATGAAACAAAGACACCAGAAATATCCATTTTCCTCTGCATTTCATTGACAAAATGCTAGACTATTTGGCTGAATATGACTATTATTGCATTTTTTATGGGTATTTAGGTTACAATCAGATTATGATAGCCCTAGAGGACCAAGAGAAAACACTATTTACCTATCCATATGGTACATTTGTATACAGGAGGATGCCATTTGGCTTTTGCAATGCTCCTGCCACTTTCCAACGATGCATGATGTTAATTTTCCATGACATGGTGGAGAACATTGTGGAAGTATTCATGGATGATTTTTTAGTTTTTAGTTCTATTAGGGAAGGCATTATATTGGGGCATAAAATTTTAGCTCAAGAAATGGAAGTAGACTGGGAAAAAATTTCAGCCATTGAATAACTCCCACCTCCAACCAATATAAAGGGAGTTCACATTTTTCTATGACATGCGGGCTTTTACAAAAGATTCATAAAAGATTTTTCAAAAATTTCAAAACCTTTGTGTAATCTTCTTTGAGAAAGACAATCATTTTAATTTTGATGAATTATGCTTGCAGGCATTCAATACATTGAAGGAGAAGTTGGTTTCAGCTACAATTCTGGTGATGCCTCAATGGGACCAACCATTCAAGATAATGTGCAATGCCAGTGATAATGTAGTGAGAGTTGTACTTGGATAGAAGCAAGACAGAGTCATCAGAGCCATCTACTATGCAAGCCGCACCTTGGATGAAGCATGGCAAAATTACACTACAACTAAAAAGGAACTACTAGTTGTCGTGTTTGCATTGGATAAATTTGGTCATATGTCATTGGTTCCAAAGTCATCATGCACACTGATCATGCAACCCTTCGACACCTATTTGCAAAAAAGGATGCAAAGCCAAGGTTGATTTGGTGGATTTTATTGCTATAAGAATTTGATGTGAAGATCCAAGACAAGAAGGAAACTAAGAATGTAGTAGTCGACCATCTATCCAGGCTGGAACAATACCTAAAAGCTGAAGAGTCTATACATGAGAAGTTCCCAGATGAGTAAAATTTTTGTGTTGAGTGGGAAATGTCCGTGGTTCATAGATTTTGTGAACTACATTACATGTGGAACCTTGCCTCCTGACATTTCATGGCAGTAAAAGAAGAAATTCTTCCATGATGTTAAGGCCTATCTATGGGATGAGCCTTTGCTGTTCAAGATATGTGCTAATCAAATGATCCGAAGATGCATTCTAGAAGAAGAAATACAAAACATTTTGTAGAGCTATCATTTATCTCCATATGGAGGCCATCATGGTGCTGACAAGACCACTACAAAATTCTCTAGTAAGCATTTTATTGGCCCATACTCTTCAGAAATATCTACAAGTTTGTAAAAACTTGTGATAGCTACCTACAAATGGGCACAATTTCAAGGCATGAATTATCATTGACAAATGTCCTTGAAATGGAAATTTTTGATGTCTGAGGAATTGACTTTATGAGACCATTTCTGATATCTTTTTATTACTCATACATTCTGCTTGTAGTCAATTATGTTTCCAATTGGGTGGCAGTGGCAGCCATAGCAACCAATGATGTGAAGGTGGTGTTGAAGTTTTTACAGAAGAACATCTTCACAAGGTTTGGGACACCGCAAGCCATCTTAATTGATGAGGGATCACATTTTTGCAATAAACTATTTGACAATCTCCTCTCCAAATATGGTGTGAGATATAAAGTGGCACTCTCCTATCATCCACAAGCTAATGGGCAAGCGAAGGTGTCTATCCAAGAGATTAAGAAGATTCTGGAGAAAATTGTTAGCATCAATCAAAAAAATAGGTCCAAAAAGCTCGATGATGCACTATGGGCCTACAAAATAGCTTTCAAGATACCAATTAAGATGTCTCCGTACAGATTGGTTTTTGGGAAGGCATGTCATCTTCCAGTTGAGCTAGAACACAAAACATTTTGGGTTGTGAAAAAGTTGAATTTAAATTTTGAAATCTTTTGGAAGTAGAGGCTACTCCAGCTCAATGAATTGGAAGAACTCAAAAATGAAGCTTATGAGGATAAACAGATCTACAAAGACTAAACCAAGAAGTGACATGACAAGCTCATTTTGCAGAGGGAATTTCAACTAGGCCAACAAGTTCTACCTTTCAACTCCTGGCTCAAATTGTTACTTAGAAAACTAAAGTCTAGGTGGTCTGGACCATTTATTGTAGACAAGGTATTTCCTCACGGAGCAGTGGACCAGAACGCAAGATGGGCGAACATTTTGAGTGAACAGGCAAAGGATCAAGCATTACTTTGAAAATGAGCAAGCAAACTGGAGTGGAGATGTTACCCACTTCAAAGAAGATCAATAAAGAGGAGTACAGTCAAGCTGAGACTATAAACTAAGCATTTCTTGGGAGGCAAACCAAGTCTTTTAGGCTTTATTTTTATTCAATTTCCTTGAGTTATTTTAGATTAATAATTTCCTCTAGCAATTCAGTTTGAACTTCCTTTTTATAGTTACATTAAACTTATGTTGTTAATTTAAATAATTCTTGTGTTTGATAGGTTAAGGCATTTCTTTGGAATCTATATCAACTAAGAAGACATCATGTTTTCATCCAAGACAGCCAATACATGAGAAGAAAGGAATGTGGATCACCAAACTCAACCAACAGATTGATGCCGCGACACACAAAAGGGATGTCACGACATCCCAACACATCAAAGCAATCTATCACGGAGGCAACCAGTTTAATGCAATTCAACAGTGCAAATAAAGAACTTGATGCCAAAACACCACTTCAAATATGTAGAGTAAAAGGGAGGCAACGAGTATGATGTTGCGGCATCAAAATAGGATGCCGCGACACCACTTCAAATATGAAGAATAGAAGGAAGGCAATGAGTATGATGTTGCGGCATCAAAAACACTATTTCAAGCCCTCACATGTGTAAGAGGGCTGAAACTTAAACCAACGATGTTGTGACATTAACACATTCACCTCACTTCATGCTTTCATTTCTTCCCTTTCCCCTCAAAACCCTCAATCAATCACCACTCCAAAACCACCTCTCATTTTCTCTTGGAGCTCAACTCACCACATCCTCTCCATAGTAGTGATAATCTCTACATCTTGCAAGGTTATGAAAGCTAAGGGATTCAAGTAAGTACCCTGTTAACTACCTATGACTCAAGAAGTTTGATTTCTTACTTGTTTGCTTGCAAAAAGAAAGGAGAATTTAGTTCTTTGGTGATTGGTGGAGAAGGGAAGCTTGTGCATTTAGGGTGTTTGATGAAATGCTTGTGAGAAGTAAAGGCTCTTATGGGAGATGATTTTCATAGCTATTGCACTGAGTGTTTGTGCTAGAAGAAACTGAGGAGGAGTGCATTGTGCATTAGGGAAGAAAGTGTTGTTTGTGACCAAGCTTGTTGTTGTATCTAAAGTGTTCAACAAAAGTCTTAAGCCAAAAGGGGCCTTTTTGTGTGTGAAAGTGGGAGACATTTCTACATTCTAGGGCCTTGCTCATTTGTGCAAAAGGAAATCAAGGGTGGAATGGTCATGTAATGTCTTTGGAATGGTGATTGTTCATGTTGCTTGTGAGCAAGCCAACTCGCATTGCTTGAGTGGTTGTTATTCATATTGAGCTATTGCCATTGTACTAGCACCATGCCTCCAAAAAGAAAGAAATTCATGTCTACAGGTCAATCCAAAAGAAAGAGAAATGCCAAATCAGGACCCCCAATCAGACCAACTTTTGTAAGTCCATAAACTAAGGACAGATACAGAAATTCCATAGTATAGAAGAAGTGTATAAAAGAGAGGGTTCTTGATAATCCTATGACAAGTGTTCATGCTATGATCAAATAGAGACAATGGGGTGACTTTGTTAAGTAATTAAGCACTGCTCTAATTCCTATTGTGAGAGAATTTTATGCTAATGCAAAGGAGCATCAAAATTACAAGGATGCTAATACAAAGGATCAAACCACAATTAATCACAGATACTAATTGACTTATATACCGGATGATAACTATTCAAGGCTCAAAGAACGAGGACCAAATTATGAAGAGATACTCAAGTTTCTTACAGAACAAGGCACTGAATGGAAAAGATCTAGGAATGGAGTGATCAACTTTCCATAATATGGCTTACACATAAATGGAAAGATTTAGCATTATTTCATTTCTACTAGACTGATGCCTTCAAACCATCTTTCAGGAGTTCCCAAACACAATGTAGTGCTCAATTACACCATACAAAATAGATTTTCTATTCATGTGGGAAAAATCATTGAAGCATCAATACTACACATGGCAAAAGGTACTCTAGGCAGATTTGGTCACCCTTGACTGATTTATGACCTATGCTTACAAGCAGGATTGACTACCAGCCCATTTGAGGAACTTTAGCACCCCAAACTGGCCATTACTCTAGATGTTATCGGGAGGGCGAATAGAGGTGTATCATATACTAGGCACCACCATAAGCATTGCAAGATGGGGAGCTCGTCCACAATCTATTAACTCTATGGCTGCAACTTCTAGTTTACATGATGTAGTTCAATAGATTACTAGGATGCTGTTCAATAGATTACTAGGCCAATTGATCAGATGGGTGCCAGATATGATCAGCAGTATGATCATTTGATGTAGTGTCACTTTGTGTTGGCCTCAGAGATGCCCACTTGATTGGGAAATCTAGTTTAGCTTCCTCTACCTCCAGTTTTTCTTTCCTACCCACTGGATGACGGCGAACATGAAAGCGAAGCAGAAGAAGGAGCTAATGATGAGTCTAAAAATGAAACTGAAGGAGAGAATAAAGAAGAAGATGATACTGACAGCGATGATTGAGTTCATTTAGGGAAGTCTTTGTGCTTTATGTTTTCTTACATTGAGGACAATGTCTTGCTTTAAGTTTGGGGGAGATTTTGTTGTGGTTATGTGTTTTAATCATGTGTTTGGTTGCAGTCATGTGTGATTATTTAGTGCTTTGTTTAACTATTGTTTAATTGTGATTATGTTTATTGTGCTTGTTTATCTAGTTCACATATGTTGTTCAGTACTTCTATCTAGTGTTTTGTTCATTTTGTATGTTTTGAACATTGACCAAGATCATAGTAGAAAACTCATGATATGTAAAAGATATATAACAATAGCAAGGATGAAAATTATGAGTATCATCTCTATACATTTGACATGATCACATATCTCAATTGCTTTAGATTCAGTATAAACATCAATCACATATCTATTTCTTTTGGATCCACTGGGTACTTAGCAATAATTTAGGACACTAAGTATGCACGACTTAGTTTGAACTCTTGCACTCATTGCTATTAGTGTTTGAGACTAACATTGGATGCATCATTTACTTGGGGGGATCACATCTCATAAACAGAAAAGAAAATAAGTTAAAGGGTGTGATAGTAATATATCCCAAGAATTAGGGGGATCACATTCCAAAGAATTCAAAAGAAGACAATTGTGATGAGTGTGATTGTAATACAACCCATAAAAGGAAAACAAGCCGCATAAGGAAGAAAATTGATGAGAATGCAAAATGTCATCTTTTGTTCCCTTAATCTTTTACATCTGTTTGATTCTTAAATATACTCATTGTTCTTATATTTTGATTTAGGAGACAATTGGAGTGGTTAAGTGCAAAAAGAAGTCAATTGAGGAATTTTGGACAACTTCAGATGATGGCTCGAATTCTATTTTGATTAGTTTGAAAATCTCATGGTGTGATAAGCATAAATTTTTCATGGAGATCTATGATGGTAGCAGAGAGATTGGACTGTAGATGATGAGCTGAGGAGAAGTAAAAAGGAGCATTAGAGGTAGTAGGTTGGCACCGTCGACGCCAACCCACTTCATACACCACCCCACTGGAGCAGCAAGGTGGCACCGATGGCGCCCGACTCCAGCTAATATTTTTCAAAACCTGTGAAAGTTGCATATTTTGCATATTTTGACTTTGTATAAATAGCAGTTTCTCAGGGTTTTTAAGAGTTCTTTTGCTAGGGTTTTGAGGAGGACATTTTGGCAGCTTTCGACAGAGAATCTTCTTCTTCTTTCTTCTATTTTATTTTATTTCTGATTTTATGGCCCTGCATGGCTAAACTTTTATTCTTGGTTTAAAGAAACAGAAGCCTCAGAATTAATATACTGTGAGATCTAATTTGATTTAATTGTTTAATTTATACTTTTAGTATTGAATATTCTTCTTTGATTCATGATTATGATTGTTATGTTTAATTGCTAGGACACCTACTACTTTATTATTCATTGCAATTTATTACTAGATTAGATATTAAATCCATAATTGATTGATCCCTCTAATCTGAGAAGCAACTAGGGTTTAATAATTTACTGCATCAAGGATTATTAAATATTAGGAAGAATATTTGACTAAATTAAATGCAACTGCATGTGCTTGTGTTATTTGGCTTTATCAATCTTTACAGATCTTAAGGCTGCTATTAAATTAAATCTCTAGCACATGTATGACATTATATAGTAGTTAGGGTTAATTGGATCACGTATTTCTAATTAGCTATGTTTAAGGAGAGATAGGAAAAATATTTCCAACAGTGAATATTCAAAGTGTGAATGGATTTATAATTGTATCAATGATCAGTTATGAGATTCTAATGGTGGATGTTGACTTGAACCAAGGTTTGTTTCTTTGATAGATTTCTTTTGTAACACTTTCTTCATTACATTAAAAGTCCTCCTTCTTGTTTGTATTGCATAAAACTAAGTTAGATACTCCTCGTGGGATCGACCCTTATTCACACTACTAAGGGTAATTTAATTGGAGTAAGGTTTTAAATTTGGTTATCTATGATAGCACACCAAATTTTTGCACCATTGCTAGCGAGGCATTCTAGTTTATTTTCATGCTTTTGTGATTTTCCTATTTTTTTTAAATTGTTTTAGATTTATTAGCTTTTTCTTGATTGTTTATGATTATAACTTGATCTTTTAATCAAGGTAATTTATAGTACAAACCAGAAATTGAAAGAACTTTGCACAAGTTAAGGAGTGAAGCTTAGAGGAATTCTGAAAAGGAGGAAATCATGGATGGAACTCAAACTTTAAAAGAGCTTGCCACACCTGATAACAACCCATATGCATTACTTTTCCTACTTTAGATGCTAATATTAAATTCGAATTAAAATCTGAACTAATTCATTTCTTGCCCACTTTTCATGGTTTTGCAAGTGAAGATCCTCACAAGCTTCTAAAGGAATTTCATGTGGTGTGCACAAGTATGAAACCAACAGGGGTGACTGAAGAGCAAACCAAACTAAGAGCCTTTCCATTCTCTTTGAAGGATTTGGCTAAGGATTGGCTTTACTATTTACCATATGAGAGCATCACAACATGGAATGAGATGAAGATGTTGCTTTTGGAGAAATATTTCCAACTTCAAGGGCGACCAACATTAGGAAGGAAATTTGTGGTGTGAGACAGCATAGTGGAGAACCTTATATGAATATTGGTAGCGTTTCAAGAAATTGTGTGCATGTTGCCCCCATCATTAGATTAGTTAGCAGCTACACATCCAGTATTTCTGTGAGGGTCTTCTAACCACTGAAAGGAGAATGATTGATGCTGCTAGCGGAGCAACTTTGGTTGATAAAACTCCTGAAGCTGCAAGAAACTTGATTGCAAACATGGCAGCCAACTCACAACAATTTGGCAATAGGCTTGATTCTCTATCCAAGCCTATTAATGATGTAAGTGTTTCTTCCCTTGAAAAACAAATTACAGGTCTAACTTCTCTTGTTCATCAATTGGTTGTAGGAAATATCTAGAAAATAAAAGTTTGTGGAATTTTTTCAATAGTAGGACATCCAACTGATGCATGGCCAACTCTTCAAGAGGAATCTATTGAGCAGGTGAACGCAATGGGTGGTTTTTTGGTGGTTTTTTTGGATAACCACAAAGGAAGTATGATCCATATTCAAACACATACAACCTAGGATGGAGAGATTATCCCAATTTTAGCTATGGGAACCCACAAGTAAATCAGCCTCTTGCTCAAAATCATCCAAATTTTTAGCAATATCAGCGACCATACCCACTTAGACAACCACAGGGACAAACTTCTAACTATCTTTAAAAGATATTGTTAAGCCTCTTGCCACTAACACTTTGAAATTTCAGTAGGACACAAAGGCTAGCAATCAAAATTTTGGAGAATCAAGTAAGTCAGATAGCTACCACAATCAATCGTATAGAGACACAAAATTTAGAAAAATTGCCTTCTCAAATAGTGGTGAACCCAAGAGAGAACATAAGTGCAATTGTTTTGAGAAGTGGTAAGGAGGTTGAGATTTCAACAAAAGCAAATCCTACACTAATAGAGTAAGAAAAAGGGAAAAGCATTGTTGCAGACAAGGACCTTCTCGAGGACAATGAAGTGATTCAATGTAAGTTTCCACCTCTTTCTTAATATAAACCAATACCTCATTTTTCTTAGCTTTAGCAGAATCTCACAAAATTAAGAGCTATAAAGATTTCTATGAGACTTTTCATAAATGTGAGGTAAATATTCCACTTTTTGATGCCATTAAATTCCTGAAAGAATTGTGTACAACAAAGAGAAAATAGAAACTCAAGGGATTTTAGTGAGAGTAGGGGAGAATAATTCTGCAATCATTTAAAGAAAACTCTCTACAAAGTGTAAAGATCCAGGTATGTTGGCTATCCCTTGGATGATAGGTAACACAAAACTTGACAAGGCCATGTTAGATTTAGGAGCTTCCATTAATGTTATGTTATATTCTTTGTATGCTTCTTTGAAACTTGGACCTTTGAATAAGATTGGTGTTATGATTCAATTAGCTGATTGATCTAATGCATATCCCAAAGGTGTAGTTGAGGATGTTGTTATGCAAGTAAATGATTCAATCTTCCTTGCTGATTTTTATGTGTTAGATTTGGAGAATGGTAATCACACTACTCCCATTCTATTAGGAAGACCCTTCCTAAAGACATCCAAAACTAAGATTGATGTTCACAGTGGCACACTGGAATTTGATGGTGAAATTGTTAAATTAAACATTTATGATGCCATGAAATATCCTATTGATGATGATCCTGTTTACTCCATTGATGTGATTGATTCTTGTGTACAGGAAGTTTTTGAACTTGATGGAAAAAATGAATTGGAAGTTGTCATTAGTGAACATCTTGAGAAAGAGAATAAGGTGTTACCATTGAGTACTGATTTGCAGGAAACTGTTGTAAGATTGGATGACTTTCGGAAGTTATTAGAAACAGGTAATGATCCTTACATTGATTTGCCAGTTTCTAACAAGAGTCTTTTACCATTTGTTTTGCAGGCATCTACTCTAGATTTATAAGGCTTTTCTGAGTTACCTCAAGTTTGTGTTCCTTGAAGATGGAGAAACCTTGCCAGTGATCATCTCTAGTAAACTCAGTGCATTACAAGAAGAAAGGCTTGTGCAGGTTCTAATGAAGCATAAGAGGGCTATCGGTTGGATAATGAAAGATATGAAAGGAACTGACCCATCTATATGCATGCTTCATTATTTCTAGTTTGTAATTACTCCAGATTGAAGAAAGATGTAGTGAGTCGAGTTAACGACTATAAACAAAAGCACTACCTAGGAGGCAACCCAAAGGGAGTTTGTGTTTCTTTTTCTTATTTCATTCTTATTTCTACATTTCTTTTATGGTTATTTTTGCATCTTCTTTGCATTTTACCTTACATTCAGGACAATGCAAGTTTTAAGTGTAGGGAAGGAAATTTAGGTTTAGGCTATGTTTTTGTGTTGTGTTTGCTCTTATAAAAAAATAAATAATAAATAATTTTTTTTAGAGAGAGTCAATTTTACCCTTTGGTTTGGTGGTATCTGATGATTTGAGGTTGAGTATGTCGTGAGCAAGATTCAACTGAGCTTGAAAAATTCATAACATGATTGATTAAGTAATCTTCCAATTTGTAATTGCTCAGTTTAGTTATTTTTCTTGAGAATGATGATGACTATATTTTGTAGACAAAAGCTGGTGAGATTTTAAACCTTTAGAGTGACAGATTCACATCAGTCTCATTCTTTTTCTTCATGTGAGATATTTTTCTATGGATTTGTTTCTCTAAAACTTGCCTTGATTCTCTTTGAGATCACAGTGATACATGCATGCATGTAAATGATTAAGGCCTTCTTTATTATGAACTACATGAGCCAAATAGCCTACTTTGTGATAAATTTTGCCTCTTGTTGAGCCCCTTTGAGCTTTATAGACTTTTATTATGAACCTATGTTACAAGCTTAAAACCCAAAAAAGTAATGTCTTTATCCAAGCCATAGAGATAGTGGAGCATGGGTTATCATTGTGCTATGTATGGGTGTGCAAGAAATGAAGTGTGGGGGTATCAAAATTTGTGGAATGGCTATGATTGGTAAAATAAAACATGTTGTTCTAAAATTAAAAAAGAAAATGTCAAAGTGAAAGAAAAAGAGAAAAGAAAAAAAGTGAATATCAAAATTCCAAGGGAGGGGTATGTTTATACATCATGTATTCAAAGGTGAAAGATGCTGAAGAAAGCAAGTGATTGTACATGTCTTATATATTTGAGCTTGAGTTGATTTATTTGTGCTTCACTAGTTTCAATGGCTTTTGAGTTACATCTCCAAATATTTCTCACCTTTACCCTAAACCCCATTACAACACATGAAAAGTCCTAATGATTCATGATATGCATGTGATTCCAGTAATGGAGAATGAGAAGATATGCAAGCTTATGGTAGATCATTTTCATCAGAATGAATTTGAGTGAAACACATACCCTTCAATTACATGAAAGTAGAGTGTTTATTTCTATGAGGGTTCTACTTAGTTAGTTTAATCCACCTTCAAGAGAGAATGCTTACTAAATGATTGTAGGTTGTGTAAGAATGATTTTTTCATGATATATTATGAGTTCTAAATAGTTTTGGTTATTCTTTGTTTATGATAATTACAACCTTGATAATCTTTTGGGGTAGAGCAAATTTGAGTTTAGCTTGAGGACGACCAAGAGTTAAGTGTGGAGGAATTTGATGAGAATGCAAAATGTCATATTTTATTCCCTTAATACTTAATCTTTTACATCGTTTTGACTCCCAAATATACTCATTATTCTTATATTTTTATTTAGGAGACATTTGGAGTGGTTAAGTGCACAAAGAAGTCAATTAAGGAATTTTGGACAACTTCAGATGATGGCTCAAATTCTGTTTTGGTCAGTTCAAAGATCTATGGTAGTAGCGAAGAGATTGGGCCGTAGATGGCACGCTAAGGAGAAGCGAAAAGGAGCATCGGAGGCAGTAGGTATGCGCCGGCAGTGCCCAACTCTAGTCAATATTTTTTGAAGCCTATGGAAGTTGCATATTTTGTGTATTTTGACTCTGTCTAAATAGCAGTTTCTTAGGGTTTTTGAGGGTTCTTTTGCTAAGGTTTTGAGGAGGACTTTTTGGCATCTTTTGATAGAAAATCTTTTTCTTCTCTCTTCTATTTTATTTTATTTGTGATTTCATGACCCTACGTAGCTAAACTTTTATTCTTGGTTTAAGGAGATAGAGGCCTCAGAATCAATACACTATGAACAATTTGATCCCTCCATCCTGGGTTGCGTGTGTTTGAATAGGGATCATGCTTCCTTTGTGGTTGTCCAGAAAAACCACCCATTGCGTTCACCTGCTCAATAGGTTCCTCTTGAAGATTTGGGCCTGCATTAGTTTTACTATTGAACAAATTCCACAAGATTTTGATGTCTGCATATTTCCTACGGCCAATTGATGAACAAGAGAAGTTAGATCTATAATTTGTTGTTCAATGGAGGAAACACTTACCTCATTGATAGGCTTGGATAGAGAATCAAGCCTATTACCAAATTGTTATCAGTTGGTTGTCATGTTTGCAATCAAGTTCCTTGCAGCTTCAGGAGTTTTATCAACAAAAGTTGCTCCACTAGCAGCATCAATTATACTCCTTTCAGTGGTTAGAAGACCCTCATAGAAAAACTGGATGAGTAGCTACTAACTAATTTGATTATGGGGGTAACATGTACACAATTTCTTGAAATGCTACAATATTCATATAAGGTTCTCCACTATGCTGTCTCACACCACAAATTTCCTTCCTAATGTTGGTTGCCCTTGAAGCTAGAAAATATTTTTCCAAAAGTAACCTCTTCATCTCATTCCATGTTGCGATGCTCCCAGATGGCAAATAGTAAAGCCAATCTTTAGCCAAATCCTTCATAAAGAATGAAAAGGCTCTTATTTTGGTTTGCTCTTCAGTCACACCTGTCGGTTTCATACTTGTGCACACCACATGAAATTCCTTTAGATGCTTATGAGGATCTTCACCTACAAGACCATGGAAAGTGGGCAAGAGATGAATTGGTCTAGATTTTAATTCCAAATTAATATTAGCATCTATAGTAGGAAAAGTAATGTATAAGGGTTATTAATCCAAATCAGGTGTGGCAAGGTCTTTCAAAGTTTGTGTTCCAGCCATGATTTTCTCCTTTCCAGAATTCCTCTGAGCTTCACTCCTTTACTTTTGCAAAGTACTTTCAATTTCTAGTTTGTACTACAAATTACCTTGATTAGAAGATCGAGTTGTAGTCATAAACAATCAAGAAAAATCTAATAAATCCAAAAAAATAAAAGAATAAAAAACAAAAATAAATAGGAAAAATACAAAAGCACAAAAATCAACTAGAATGCGTCCCCGACAATGGCGCCAAAAAATTGGTGTGCTGTCGTAGGCAATCAAATTTAGAACCTTACTTCAATTAAATCTTCTATAATAGTGTGAATAAGGGTTGATCACACGAGGAGTATCTTGCTTAGTTTTATGAAATGTGAACAAGAAGGGGGGTTTTTAATGTAATGAAAAATATGTTATAAAAAAAATCTATAAAAGAAGAAAACCTTGGTTCAAGTCAACATCCACCATATCAGAATCTTATAGCTGATCATTGATACAATTATAAATCAATTCACACTTTGAATATTCACCATTGGAATTATTTTTCCTCTCTGTCCTTCAACATAGTTAATAAAAAACACACGATCCAATTAACACTAGTAAATAACCTTAGACATTCACTAGATATTTAATTTAATAGCTGCCTTAAGATCTATAGAGAATGATGAAGCCAAACAACATAAGCACGTGCGGTTGTATTTAATTTAGTCAAATATTCTTCCTAAGATTTAATAATCCATGATGCAGTAAATTATTAAACCTAGTTGCTTTACAGATTAGAGGGATCAAACAATTATGAATTTAATATCTAATCTAGTAATAGATTGTAATGAATAATAAACTAGTAGGCCTCCTAGCAATTAAACATGACAATCATAATCAATACTTGAAGTATAAATTAAATAATTAAATTGAAATAGATCTCACAGTATATTGATTATGAGGCTTCTATCTCCTTAAACCAAAAATAAAAGTTTAGTTACGTAGAGCCATAAAATCACAAATAAAATAAAATAGAAGAGAGAAGAAGAAGATTCTCTGTCAAAAGCCGCCAAAAAGTCCTTCTCAACCCTAATAAAAGAACCCTCAAAATTTCAAGGAAACTACTATTTATAGAGAGTCAAAATATGCAAAAATATGCAACTTCTGCAAATTTTGAAAAATATTAGCCAGAGCTGTGTGCCTCCAGCACCACCTTGCTGCCTCTAGTGGGATGGTGTGTGAAGTGGGTTGGCGCCAGCGGTGCCGATCTGCTGCCTCCGGTGCTTTGCTCCTTGTTGCTTCTCATCTGCACTTCATCTTGACTTTGGCATTCTTCTTGTATTTTCCCTTGATGTACTACTTTTCTATCAAATTTCCAACATAAAAGTTGTAGAACCATTTTGTTTGTTTCTATAAAATCTTTAATCATGTCAATCGAAGATCAGATGAGAGAATTATTCCCAAAATACGAAGTGAGAAAAATTGTCCAAAATACTTCAATTGACTTCTTTTTGCACTTAACCACTCCAATTGTCTCCTAACTCAAAATATATGAATAATGGGTATATTGAGGAATCAAATAGATGTAAGACATTAAGTATTAAGGGAATAAAAATTCCCCCATACTTAACTCTTGCTCGTCCTCGAGCTAAACTCAAATTTGCTCTCCCCCAAAAGATTATTAAGGTTACAATTATCATAAACAAAGAATAGCCAAAACTGTTCAAAACTCATAATATATCATGAACAAATTACTCTTACACAACCTATAATCATTTATTAAGCATTCTCTCTTGAAGGTGGATTAAATTAAATAAGTAGAAACCTCATGGAAATGAACACTCTACTCTCATGCAATTGAAGGGTATATGTTTCACTCAAATTTGTTCCAATGGAAATAATCTACCATAAGCTTGCATATCTTCTCATTCTCCATCACTGGGATCACATGCATATCATGAATCATATGGAAGTTTTATGGGTTGTAATGGGGTTTAGGGTAAAGATGAGAAATATTTGGGAATGTAGCTCAAAAGACATTGAAACTAGTGAAGCACAAGTAAATCAAGTCAAACTCAAATATATAAGACATGAACAATCACTTATTTTCTTCAAACTCTTTCATCTTTGAATACATGATGTATAAACATACCCCTTTCCTTGAAATTTTGATACTCATTTTTTTTCCTTTCTCTTTTTCTTTCACTTTCACATTTTTCTTTTTTATTTTAAGAACAACAATATGTTCTATTTTACCAATCATAGCCATTCCACAAATTTGACACCCCCACACTTCATTTCTTGCATATCCATACATAACACAATGATAACCCATGCTCCACTAGCTCTATGGCTTGGGTAAAGACATTACTTTTTTAGGTTGTAAGCTTGTAACATAGGTTAACAATAAAAGTCTATAAAGCTCAAAGGAGCTCAACAAGAGGCAAAATTAATCACAAGGTAGGCTATTTGGCTCATGTAGTTCATAATAAAGAAGGCCTTAATCATGTTCATGCATGCATGTATCAATGTGATCTCAAGGAATATAACTAAACTGAGCAATTGTAAATTGGAAGATTACTTACTCAATCATGTTATGAATTTTTCAAGCTCAGTTGAATCTTGTTCATGACATCCTCAACCTCAAATCATAGAAAACCACCAAAATAAAGGGCAAAATTGACTCTTTTTTTTCAAAAATAAAAGTAAATCAAAAATAAAAATACAAAAAAACACAACCTAAACCTAAATTGCCTCCCCTAAACTTAAAACATACATTGTCCCAAATGTAAGGTCAAATGCAAAGAAGATGGAAAAATAACCATAATATAAATGCAGAAATAAGAAGGAAATAAGAAAAAGAAACACAAACTCCCCTTGAGTTGCCACCCAGATAACGCTTTTGTTTATAGTCGTTGGCTTGACTCACTGCATCTTTCTTCAATCTATACCAATTGTAAACTGGAAATAATGAAGCATGCATGTAGATGGGTCAATTCCTTTAATATCTTTAATTATCCAACTGATAGCCCTCTTATGCTTCTTAAGAGTTGCATAAGCTTTTCTTCTTGTAATGCACTGAGTTTACTGGAGATGATCATAGGTAAGGTTTCTCCATCTTCAAGGAACACATACTTGAGGTGACTGGGAAGAGGCTTTAAATCTAGAGTCGATGCTTGCAAAACAGATGGTAAAAGGCTCTTGTTAGAAACTGGTAACTCAATGTAAGGATCATTACCTAATTCTAATAACTTCAGAAAGTCATCTAATGCTATAATAGTTTTCAGCAAATTAGTACTCAAAGGTAAAACCTTATTCTCTTTCTCAAGATGTTTACTTATAATGACTTTCAATTCATCTTTTCCATCAAGTTCAAAAAGTTCCTATACATAATAATTAATCACATCAACAAGATCATCATTATCAGGATATTTCATGGCATCATAAATATTAAATTTAACAATTTCATCATCAAATTCCATGGTAAGTGTGCCACTATGAACATCTATCTTAGTCTTAGATGTCTTTAGGATGGGTCTTCCTAACAAAATAGGAGTAGTTTGATTACCATTCTCCATATATAGCATATAAAAATCAACAAGGAAGATTAAATCTTTGACTTGCACAAGAACATCCTCAAATACCCCTTTTGGATATGCATTAGATCTATCAGCTAATTGAATCACAACACCAGTCTTATTCAAAGGTCCAAGTTTCAAAGAAGCATATAAAGAATATGACATGACATTAATGGAAGCTCCTAAATCTAACATGGACTTTTCAAGTTTAGTGTTTCCTATCATTTAAAGGATAGTGAACATACCTAGATCTTTGCACTTTGCAGGGAGTTTTTTTTGAATGATTGCAAAAACATTCTCCCTTACTCTTACCTTCTCATACCCTTTAAGCTTCTGTTTCCTCTTTAAGTTTCTGTTTCCTCTTTATTGTACACAATTCTTTCAGGAATTTAGTATAATGAGGTACTTGTTTAATGGCATTAAAAAGTGGAATTTTACCTCACATTTACAAAAAGTCTCATAAAAATCTCTATAGCTCTTAATTTTGTGAGATTCTGCTAAAGCTTGAGAAAAATGAGGTAGTATTTTATATTCAGAAAAAGGTGGAAATTTACGTTGAATCACTTCATTATCCTTAAGGTCCTTGTTTGTAACAATGCTTTTCCCTTTTTCTTGCTTTGTTGGTATAGGATTTGCTTTTGTTGGAATCTCAACCTCCTTACCACTTCTCAAAATAATTGCACTCATTTTCTCTCTTGGGTTCACCATTGTTTGAAAAGGCAATTTTCCTGAATTTTGTGTCTCGAGCCGATTAATTGTAGTAGCTATTCGACTTACCTGATTCTCCAAATTCTGAATGCTAGCCTTTATCTCCTTGGTGGTGTTGTCGTGGGCACCCAAATTTAGAACCTTGCTCCAATCTAATTTTCTGTAGTAGTGTGAGTAAGGGT
>JAYJMB010052941.1:0-26632 GCA_036873735.1 Pouteria campechiana
GTCGAACAATTTGGAACCTACAACCACAACCATGACCACTAGCCATGAAAATTGATGAAATCTCACCCCAAGAAGATGCTGAAGTTCTAGTACTAACTGATGTAAGACAAAATAGCGATTATTCTGCAGGCTAATTTCACTAGATAATTTACAAGATAAAACACAAGAGAATCGCCTAGAAATACAAAAAAACACCTCTAATGTTCAATTCAAACTTATGCAAATCAATGATGTCGAAAATCAACCCACAAGCCAGGCTATGTAGCTGAAAATCATAATTATTAGAATTTTATTGAAAATAGCAAAATCTCAATAATCATTCCAAAAGAAAATATGTAATAAAAGAAGTGATATGCAAAAAAATTTGCCCCAAATTGCATTCAGAATCACTTCCTAAATGACAAATGAAATATTACTACAAAAGAAAAAAATAACTAAACATGAATATTTAAGGGGGGAAAATAGTAAATTTTGACCTCGAAAAAGATGTGTACTGATGAGAATACAAGTATCATATTTTATTCCCTTAATACTTAATCATTTATACTTATTTGACTCCTATATACACTCATTATTCTTATATTTTGATTTAGGAGATAATTAGAGTGGTTAAGTGCAAAAAGAAATCAATTGAAGGATTATGAATAATTTCAACATTACTTCATATTTTAGGCATAACTCTCATCCAACATCCAATTGAGATGATTGAAGATGTTCTCAAAATATAAGAAAAAGTTCTATGACTTTTATGTTTGGAGTTTTCAGAGATAATGACTACATCTAGGGCAAAAATAAGAAAAATGCTAAAGTCAGGATGAAGTATAGAAGAGAAGCAACAAGAAGCAGAGAACCAGAGGGAGGAGACCGGCGTTGCCGGTGCTAACCCACGTAACACATCAAGGTGGCGCTGGCAATGCTCTACTCCATTACAACTTTTTGAAACTTGCAAAAATTATTGTTTTGCATATTTTTGACTTTATATAAATAGCATTTTCCTAGAATTTTTAAAGGTTCTTTTGCTAAGGTTTGGAGAGGACTTCTTGGCGGCTTTTGATAGAGAATCTTCTTCTTCTCTCTTCTATTTTATTTTCTTTGTTATTTCATGACCCTGCATGGCTAAACTTTTATTCTTGGTTTAAGGAGACAGAAGCCTCAGAATCAATATACTGTGAGATCTAATTTGCTTTAATTGTTGAATTTATACTTTGAGTATTGAATATTCTTCTTTATTCATGATTATAATTATTATATTTAATTACAAGGATGCCTACTAGCTTATTATTCATTGGAATTTATTGCTAAATTAGATATCAAATCCATAATTGTTTAATCCATCTAATCTATGAAGCAACTAAGGTTTAATAATTTGTTGTTGTTACAGTTATCAATTCTTAGAAAAAATATTTAATTAAATTAAATGCAACCACGCGTGCTTGTGTTATTTAGCTTTATCAATCTTTATAAATCTTAAGGCTGCTATTAGATTAAATCTCTAGCTCGTGTCTAAGGTTGTTTAGAAGTTAGGGTTAATTAGATCATGTGTTTCTAATTAACTATGTTTACGAAGAGATAAAAAAAATTATTCCAATGATAAATATTCAAATTATGAGTTAATTCATAATTGCGTTAATGATTAGTCACGAGATTCTGATGGTGGATGTTGACTTGAACCAATATTTTCTTCTCTGATAGATTTCTTTTATAACACTTTTTTCATTACATTAAAAACTCCCCTTTCTTATTCATATTATATAATAATAAGCTAGATACTCCTCATGGGATCAATCCTTACTCACATTACTACAAAAATTTAAAGTTAAAGTAAAGTTCTAAATTTGGTTGTCTACGACAACACACCAAATTTTTGGAGTCATTATCAGGGAGACATTCTAGTTGATTTTTGTGCTTTTGTCAATTTTCCTATTTATTTTTATTTTTTTAGGGTTTATTAGATTTTTTCTTCATTGTTTATGATTGCGACTTGATTTTCTAATCAAGGTGATTTGCGATACGAACCAGAAATTGAAAGAACTTTGCATAGGTTAAGGAGTGAAGCTCGAAGAAATTATGAAAAGGAGAAAATCATGGCTGTAACTCGAACTTTGAAAGTGCTTGCCTCACCTGATTTGGATCAACAACCCTTATGCATAACGTTTTCTACTCTAGATGCTACTATTAATTTTGAATTAAAATTTGAACTAATTTATCTCTTGCCTACTTTTCATGGTCTTGCAGGTAAAGATCCTCACAAGCATCTAAAGGAATTTTATGTGATGTGCACAAGTATAAAACCAACTGGGGTGACTAAAGAGCATATCAAATTGAGAGCCTTTTCATTCTTTTTGAATGATTTGGCTAAGGATTGACTTTATTATTTACTATATGGGAGCATCACAACATGAAATGAGATGATGAAGTTATTTTTGAAAAAATATTTTTCAGCTTCAAGGGTGGCCAACATTAGAAAGAAAATTTATGGTGTGAGATAGCATAGTGGAGAATCCCTATATGAATATTGGAAGCGTTTCAAGAAATTATATGCATGTTATCCCCGTCATCAGATTAGTGAACAACTACTTATCCAGTATTTTTATGAGGAATTTCTACCCACTGAAAGAAGCATAGTTGATGCTGCTAGCGGAGGAGCTTTGGTGGATAAAACTCTTGAAGCTATAAGGAATTTGATTGCAAACATGGCATCCAACTCACAACAATTTGGCAGTCGGTTAGACTCTTCATTAAAGCCTATTAATAAGGTAAGTTTTTCCTCCCTTGACCAACAAATTGCATGTCTAACTTCTCTTATTCGTCAATTGGCTGTAGGGAATATACAAATAGTGAAAGCTTATGGAATTTGCTCTATGGTAGGACATCCAACTGATACATGCCCAATTCTTCAAGAGGAACCTATTGAACAGGTGAAAGCAATGGATGGTTTTTCTGGATAACCACAATGAAAGTATGCTCCCTATTCGAACACATATAACCAAGGATGGAGGGATCATCCCAATTTCAACTATGGAAACCTGCAAGTAAATCTGCCTCTTGCTCAAAACTGCCCAAATTTTTAGTAGTATCAGTAGTCGTACTCACCTAAACAACCACAGGGATAAAGTTCTAACTCTGGTATATCTTTAAAAAATATTGTTAAGTCTCTTGCCACTGACACTTTGCAATTTCAACAAGAGGCAAAAGCTAACATTCAGAATTTGGAGAATCAGACAAAGGCTAGTATTCAATATTTAGAGAATTGGGTAAGTCAGATAGCTACCATAATTAATCAGTTGGAGACATAAAATTTAGGAAAATTTCCTTCTCAAATAGTGATGAACCCAAGAGAGGATGCGAGTTTAATTTTTTTGAGGAGCAGTAAAGAGATTGATATCCTAGTAAAAGCAACTCCTATACCAACAAAGCAAGAAAAATAGAAAAGTATTGTTGTAGACAAGGATCTTCCTAAGGATAATGAAGTGACTCAAAGTAAGTTTCCACCTCTATTTGAATATAAAATAATAACATCTTTTCGTTAGGCTTTAGCAGAATCTCATAAAATTAAGAATTATAAAGATTTCTATGAGATTTTTTGTAAGTGTGAGGTAAATATTTTACTTTTTGATGTTATTAAATAAGTACCTCATTATGCTAAGTTTCTAAAAGAAATATGTACAACAAAGAGAAAATAGAAACATCAGAGGTACGAGAAGGTGGGAGTAGGGGAGAATGTTTCTGTAATCATTCAAAAAAAAAACTCCCTACAAAGTGTAAAGATTCAGGTATGTTTACTATCCCTTGCAAGATAGGTAACACTAGACTTGAAAAGGTCACGTTAGATTTAGGAACTTCCATTAATGTTATGTTATATTCTTTATATCCCTTTTTGAAACTTGGACCTTTGAATAAGACTAATGTTGTGATTCAATTGACTGATAGATCCGATACCTATTCAAAAGGTGTAGTTGAGGATGTTCTTGTGTAAGTCAATGAATTGGTTTTTTCTACTAATTTTTATGTGCTGGATATGGAGAATGGTAATCAAACTGCTCCTATTCTATTAGGAAGATCATTTCTAAAGATATCCAAGACTAAGATAGATATTCATAGTAGCACACTTACCATGGAATTTGATGGTAAAATTATTAAATTTAACATTTATGATACTATGAAATATCCTGATGATGATGATCTTATTTACTCTATTGATGTGATTCACTCCTATGTACAAGAAGTTTTTGAAATTGATGGGAAAGATGAATTAGAAATTACCATTAATAAACATCTTGAGAAGGAGAATGAGGTGATACTTTTGAGTACTGATTTGCATGAAACTATTACAACATTGGATGGCTTTTCAAAATTATCAAAATCAAGTAGTGATTCTTACATAGAGTTATCAGTTTCTGATAGGAGTAGTTTACTATCTGTTTTGCAGGCTTCCATTCAAGATTTGAAGCCTTTCCCAATCACTTCAAGTATGTGTTCCTTGAAGATGGAGAAACCTTGTCTATGATCATCTCTACTAAACTCAGTGTATTACAAGAAGAAAGGTTTGTGCAGGCTCTGAAGAAGCATAAGAGAGTTATCAGTTGGATAATAAAAGATATTAAAGGAATTGGATCATCTACATGCATGCTTTATTATTTCTAGTTTGCAATCGCTCCAGATTGAAGAAAGATGCAGTGATTCAAGCAATTACTATAAACAAAAGCGTTGCTTGGGAGGCAACCCAAGGGGAGTTTGTATTTTTTTTCTTTTTTTCTTTTTGCATTAATATTATGGTTTTTTTTCATCTTCTTTATATTTGACCTTACATTGGAGACAATATAAGTTTTAAGTGTGGGGGAGGGGATTTAGATTGAGGTTTAGATTATGTTTCTTATGTTTTTGTTTTATCTTTACTTTTATTTTAAAAAAATAAAATTTTTTCTGAGAGAGAGGCAATTTTACCCTTTGTTTTGGTGGTTTCTGATGGTTTGAGGTTGAAGATTTCATGAGTAAGATTCAATTAAGCTTGAAAAATTTATAACATGATTGAATAATTAATCTTCTAATTTGTAATTACTCAGTTTAATTATTTTCCTTGAGAATGGTGATGACTTAATTTCGTAGATAAAAGCTGGTGAGATGTTGAGCTTTTAGACTAACACATTAACATCAGTCTCATCTTTTTTTTCATGAGAGATATTCTTCTATAGATTTTTTTCTCTAAAACTTGCCTTAATTCTCTTTGAGATTACATTGATACATGCATGCATGAACATCATTAATGCTTTCTTTGTTATGAACTACATGAGCCAAATAGCCTACCTTGTGATTAATTTTCTCTCTTGTTGGGCCCCTTTGAGCTTTATAGATTTTTATTGTGAACTTATGTTACAAGTCTAAAACCCAAAAAAGTAATATTTTTAACTAAGCCATAGAGCTAGTGGAGTATGGGTCATCATTGTGCTATGTATGAGTGTACAAGAAATAAAGTATGGGGGTACCAAAATTTATAGTATGGCTTTGATTGATGAAATGGAACAAATTATTATTCTCAAAATTATAAAAAAAAAGAGAAAAAGAAAATATCAAAATTCCAAGAGAAGGGGTCCATTTATATATCATATATTCAAAAGTGAAATATGCTGAATAAAACAAGTAATTGTACATGTCTTATATATTTAAGCTTGAGTTGATGTATTTATGTTTCACTAGTTTCAATGGCTTTTGAGCTACATCCCCAAATATTTCTCACATTTACCCTAAACCGTATTACAATCCATGAAAAGTCTTTATGATTCATGATATATATATATATATGATCCCAGTGACGGAGAATGAGAAGACGTGCAAGCTTATGGTAAATTAATTTTATTAGAATGAATTTGAGCAAAACATATACCCTTCAAACAAATAAGAGTAGAGTATTTATTTTCGTGAGGGTTCTACTTATTTAGTTTAATCCATCTTCAAGAAGAAATGCTTATTGAATGATTATAGGTTGTATGAGAATGATTTATTCATGATATATTATTATTTTTGAAGAGTTTTGGTTATTCTTTACTTATGATAATTGTAACCTTGATAATCTTTTGGGGGAGATTGAATTCAAGTTTTGTGCGAGGAAGAGTAAGAGTTAAGTATGGGAAAATTTGATGAGAATATAAAATATCATATTTTATTCTCTTAATGCTTAATCTTTTACACTTATTTGACTCTTATATGCACTCATTATTCTTATATTTTGATTTATGAAACAATTAAAGTGGTAAATGCAGAAAGAAGTTAATTGAAGGATTTTAGATAATTTCAGTATCACTTCATATTTTGGGCATAAATCTCTCATCTGACCTCCGATTGAGATGATTAAAGATGTTCTGAAAACATAAGAAAAAGTTCTAAAACTTTCATGTTTTGCATTTTCAGAGATAATGATTAATCAAGGGCAAAAATAAAAAAAAATTTCAAAGTCAGGATGAAGTACGGAGGAGAAGCAACAAGGAATAGAGAATCGAAGGTAGCAGACCGGCGCCGCCGGCACCAACCCACGTCACACAATAAGGTGGTGCTCGACTCCGTTCCTAGTTTTTAAAACTTGCAAAAATTGTTGTTTTGTATATTTTCGACTTTATATAAATAGTAGTTTTCTAGGATTTTTAAAAGTTCTTTTGCTAGGGTTTGGAGAGGACTTTTTGGTAGCTTTTGACAGAGAATCTTCTTCTTCTCTCTTCTATTTTATTTTCTTTGTTATTTCATGGCCCCACATAGCTAAACTTTGATTCTTGGTTTAAGGAGATAGGAGCCTCAGAATCAATATACTGTGAGATCTAATTTGATTTAATTGTTTAATTTATACTTTGAGTATTGAATGTTCTTCTTTGTTCATAATTATAATTATTATATTTAAATGCTAGGAGGCCTACTAGTACATTGTTCATTACAATCTATTGCTAGATTAGATATCAAATCCATAATTATTTAATCTATCTAATCTACGAAGAAACTAGTGTTTAATAATTTGTTGCTGTTACAGTTATTAATTCTTAGAAAAATATTTAATTAAATTAAATGCAACCGCATATGCTTGTGTTATTTAGCTTCATCAATCTTTACAAATCTTAAGGCTGCTATTAGATTAAATCTCTAGCATGTGTCTAAGGTTGTTTAGTAGTTAGGGTTAATTAGATTGTGTGTTTCTAATTAACTATATTTAAGAGGAGATAGAAAAAATAATTCCAATAATAAATATTCAAAGTATCATTTGATTCATAATTGCATTAATGATCAATTATGAGATTCTGATGGTGGATGTTAACTTGAACCAAGATTTTATTCTCTGATAGATTTCTTTTATAACACTTTCTTTATTATATTAAAAACTCCCTTTTCTTGTTCACATTACACAATAATAAGCTAAATACTCCTTGTGGGATCGACCCTTACTCATATTACTACAGAAATTTGAAGTTAGAGCAAAATTCTAAATTAGGTTGCCTAAGACAGCATACCATGCACCAAGCATCACTAGGTGGTCATGACATGTACGCTGAAAAGATTTTTCTGAATTAGGGTCATGTATGTGATTCCGATACCCGTAGCTAAAGTTATGACTAAAATACCAAAGCACACCAAAAACTACCCAAATTAGGAAAAGATCATGATTATTTGCGATCTTTATGTTGATTTGCCAACTCAAGGTATCTCTGTGTCAATAACATGCCATCTGATAACTTAGCATCATTTGACTCGTATTCTCCTGCATCATGGAGCCTTGGAAAATGAAAGCAATCCATTCCATGCCACGTTAAAATAGAATTTGGCGGATTACAATCAAGTTTAGGTTGAACCCAAAAGCGTGAGTAATGGGATATGTAGCATATTGGGTATTGCCTCAATTAAGCTCAAATCTTTTAAGGCCCCATTTGTCAGTCAAGCTCAAATCTTTAAGGCCCCGTTTGGCCCAACTATGTAATTTAAGTAATTTTGAAAAAAATACTTCAAATATGATATTTTTTTAAAAGTACTTTTAATATTACACACACATATGACTATAATATAACGAAAGTATATTTATTATGAAAATGATTAAAAAGGATAAAATAATTATGCTTTAACTTCACCAATAGTTATCTTCAAAAGAATTATGCAAATGACCAAATCTTAAAAATTAATTTTAAGAAAATATAAAATATTATTTATTTAATATTCATTTCTAAGTGCTTGATTAAAATCTTGTCATTATTTTTATAAATTTTAATTTAATATATGATTAATATTTTCATAAATAATTTTTATTTTATAAAAAATTTCATTGAAATTCCATTAGTTAAAGCAATTCTACTTACATCAAAAAAATTTTAAATAAAAGACACTCAATAATTAAAAATTAATTACCAAAGTGAAAATAAAATATAAAAGAAATATAAAAAATTAAAAATATTTTTATAATTAAAAAATAATATTAGTATAGATAAGTAGAAAAAATTTATTGGTTATAAAGTAATTGAAACTTTGATGAATGATAATATTTACATCGTATCTGCATTTTTTAATATGATTTTATATACTTACGACGTTAATTTTTTAAAAGGGAGAAAGAGGGATAATATTGTTTTAAAATTCATGAATGCAAGTAGCCCATGGAGAAGTAAAAAATTTTCGCTTCTCCCTGAAGCACTATTTTTGTTTCTGCAGTGCATGAAAATACTTTAAGATTTTCAACTAAACATTTCAATGAAAGCACTTATACGCGTGGTGAAACATTTTTATGTTTATGAAATGTGTGGCCAAACAGGGCCTATTTTAAGCCAATGATGAGTGCTCGACTTAATAATGACCTTTGACCCGCGGGAGCCTCTACCCACCATGTAGATGTACTAAAAAGTTGCAGTGGCCTAAGGGGATTGTCCAAAATGATAATATTATGCTTGGTTCATTGGTTGTATTTTTGTTGATTTATGATTAAATTTAAAAATAAACCATTATTCAAGAGGGTTATTTTGCTAAAATCTCATCGAAGTCTTTTTGGTTTTAGGTTTATCATGGTACTTTGATGATATTCAAGCCAATCATTATTTTTGTTACATTTTGTTTAGCCGAAAATCTAAAGATTATTTTAAGAAAAGACTTATAACTAAAATAACTTAAGAAAAATTATTATTAGGTTTTGTGTCTCATCTCTTTTATTTTATAAATTCTAGTGGGTCTGTATATGTAAGATGAGCTTGATTGAGTTTATTTTAAAAAACTCACTTAAAAAGTTATATATTTATATTTTAGTTAGAAATTTATTATAGAATTCTAGGATTTTAGGATCATGTAGTTGAAGGGTTTTTTTTTAATATAAATCTTGTTCTTTTGTGTGTATTATTGTTTAAGCCTTTTTATTTATATGTATATGATCTTGTGGTTATAATTGTTATCTTGAATTATTATGAAAGCCTCCGCAATAAATATGTAGCTTTTAAAATTCTCTGTTTACTCATAGGACTAAACATCTATATTGCACATGTTCTTCTTGCATGGATAGTATTTTTTGAAAATTTTTAATATTTGTGTTAATCGTATGGTATTTGTGTGAGATCCTTTAAGTATTCAACAGAATATTTATTTATGTTAACAATTCTACATTTAAATCTCATTATTTATATTTTGTTATTAATTCTATATTATTTTATTTATTAATTAATTATTTCTATTTTCACTTTTATTTGTAAACCTCATTTTTCATTGATTGCAGGAGAAGCCTTCATTTCACACTATACAAGTGGGCGATTTTAGCATTTACAAATAATTTTATACATTTTCAAATGGCATGGTTTACTCCAATTGAAATAATTGTAATTAAACGGATAATTCTAAGAATGATAATGGTTTGAATCTTATTAATTAAAAGTCACATGACTCCAAAACCAAACGCCACACCTAAATTTTAGTTAGGTCGACCTCATCGATTCATGACCCTTCAGAATTTAGAATGTTTTGTTCCTGAAAAACAAAGAGTTGAGGCAGCAAATAGATGTGATCTGCACTTCGATTTAATTACGTTACAGATGTGATCCATATTATTAATGGCTTGATTGCCAAAAATTTTGCTATTGGGTCAACTTATTCGTTGCAATTGATGCACCCCCAATTCACAATCAGTGGAGAAAGATGAAAAATTTGCGATCACATTCTTGCTCGTCATGGGCAAGAGTAGAGCAATGTGCCGGGAAGGCCAGCCAATAGCCCACCTCTATCCGTGTTAGGTGCAACTTAAGAGGGCGTGCTTGGAACGTGTTTGCCACTTCAACTTAGGGTTAGTGAGTTACTACAGAAAATGAAAGTTTAGAATCTTTAGATTGATCCTGGCTCTTAATGTCTTCATTTTTGGTTCATGGAATTTTCAATTTTTCGATCACAAAATGAACGGAAAGGATTCATATCCACTTGCCATCTGGTGTGCGTGATCACGGTCAGTTTGGTCACCAGCAGGCTCATTGTATTGTGCAGCCCATGACAAATCAGTGTACAGAACAGAATCAATTCCCATGAGCCGACTTCCAATTTTTGCCAAACATTGAACAGGGTTATTGTTGGCAAACTGTAGATGGTACGTTATAAAGTCAACTTCTCGATCTCTATCTTAAATGCCTTTTGAAGGTAATCAGAATCTTTGATTTTGGTTATTAATTGGGTGGGCAATGACATTTGTTACACCATGATTGGCAGTCACATGATCGATTCCGGGAGCACCATCTTGTCAACAGTCCTGACCATATTTCCCCAAATATCCAATTGACACACATGCAGGCAGTTCATAAATGGAGGAGCAAGTGTTCAAAGCGCGTTGGAGCCTGCAATCAGTAATGCGCTTACAAGCAAGAATTCCACTCGTTCTCTTCAGTGGTCCACTTCTATTACGATATGACATCACCACGTTGTTCAATCTCTCAACTTGGCTATGCGAACATCTCCATCTGGTTGTGCTTCTGCGGGCAGCAGTCTTATCTAGTTAAACAATTTCTCACTTTTCGGATATGCGGAACATCCTACTCACCCAGTAGCTGTGCCCCATTTCGAACAAATCAGGTGGAATTTACTAAAGAAAACAATGTTTGGCGGCATGTACTTAATTAATAATCAAAGGTATTGAGGGTGAAGATGAGATCACGGTCTCTTTTTCTCCAGTGATTGTGCTTCCACGCGCATGCAGATTGCATAAAGAAATTAAGAACGGCCACTGGAGAAGGATGGTGTTGAGATCAGGGCGAGAGAGCACGAGGATAGAAGCGCAAGTGGCACTAACCGCCTTCACTGACTTCACCAATTCAGTTTCTTTTCTCTGTTCGATCTTAAGTTGAAGCCCCATTAGCGATTTCTTCTAGTAGTGTAATTATTACACACCTTTGCTAGTGCTACATCGAAATTTTTATACTCTTTGTGATGAAACGTGCAGAGTTGGGGTCCACACATCGCCCAAGTTCAGTCATTCATGGGTTGAAAGTCATCAGTTTTCCATACCAATAGAATTTTATTCCTCTAATTACCCATTTGCCTACGGTTCAAGATTGAAACCTGACTATTTTATACTCAACTGAATGCCACAAAATCCATTCCAATACCAAACTTAGGTGAACCACAGCATTTGCGTGACAAGATGCTTCGCTTGGTGAGACTCTCTTTACTCATGGTTTTTGGGTGCGGCTTTTCATCCGGTACACACATGCGACAATAAACCAACTCTATGTTGGGAAAGTGCACCTGCCAACCTTTTCATCCACATTGGTGTGCTGAATTAAACGAATTCTGTAAAGTGTTGGTTGTGCTATCCACATTGCTTTGGTAAGTGTAATGATCCTCATACATGAAGATGTGCATTGCCTGACATATACATGGTTTAGGTAGAGTAAGTGGCATGGCACTATCTAAGCCATTTTCAGTTGCTTTTTCCTTTAACGATTCCTAGGAAGTGGCAGTGCACTATCTAAGTGCTTTTTAGTTTCCTTTTTACTCTTACTATTCTCCTAAATTAGATTAGTGAGGAGGCTCCTCACTGTCCATTAGTTTATATGAATCAATTCCACCATGTGTGTAATAATCCTTGAATCAAGAACAATATGCTATAATTATATATATGCACATTCCCACTCGTTCGTCTTCACCATCTTAGATGCCCCATTCTCTAATCTTCTTCTCCCACAACACCACTCTCTCAAGAATACCTTGTCTTTTCACAGAAATCAATGCCTAGCTAACCTTCATTGGGGCTTAGCCAGAGTGCGACTTTTGTTGGTTTTGATCTTAGTAGTTGAAACTGTCTCAAAACTTTCTGATAATGGCTATTTTTCGTCTGCTTAAATGGTTTTGTGTTATTGAAGTTATATTTTGGTGCATTGAATTATGCCAAGTAGTTGCTTTAACAATGGACTATTATGGAATGAGCTGCCCCTTCGCCGAAACGATGGTGAGTAATATAGTCAACAATGCATTGCGGCAAGATTCCACTCTTTCTGCTCCGCTTCTAAGGATGCATTTTCATGACTGCTTTGTAGAGGTAACAACGACAGAATGTATATCAATATGCATTTTTTTTTCCAAATTTACTGAATCTATGCTGTGTGCTTCATATTAGTTGCATCTAATTTCATTTCTTTAAGTTGATCATGATTACAAATGGATATCTAGAATTTTGCAGCCCAGTATCAAATGATACCCCTTTCCAGCATTTATGAAATCTAAGTTCGCTGCATGTGGATTTTGGTTTTATAGGGATGTGATGCATCAGTTCTCATCGATTCTACCAAAGGCAACGTAGCGGAGAAGGATTCCCCTGCGAATGTTATTCTACGTGGGTACGAAGTAATCGACCAGGCTAAGCAGGCAATTGAGAACCAGTGCCCAGGAACGGTTTCATGCGCAGATATTGTGGCAATGGCTGCCAGGGACGCAGTTCTATGGGTATGAATAATGCAATCCTGCCTTTCTAATTGCAGCTTTGAAAATCAAATATGTGTCAGCTCACTTAATCCATTTTTGGTCCACTAACTTGCATTTCTATGATTACCTAACACATTATCAAAATTGGTCCGGTGGTTAAACTGGCATCTGGTTCATGGTCTAACCAGTTTGACTGGGCAGCTCAATGAGTTAAACCGATTTTTTATTTTTTTGAAAATTTTTAAAAAAATAATAGAGCATAATTTTAAAAAATATTAATCATAGATATTAATTTAAATATATAGATCTTTTGTATAATATTTTACTATATTGATTTATTTTTTTATTTTATTAATAAAATTAAAGAATCTACTTTTGGATTGAATTGGGCTAGATCGGATCTGTCAACTGACTGGTTTATGGTCGAATCTGTTCGACTAGCCGGTCCAGTTTGGTTTTAATAATAATGTCTAAAACATGTTAAGCTATGGATGATAGTAGTCACAAATTAGCATAACTATTTTTTGATATTGTAGTTCAAATTTCTATAAATTTGAACATTTTACATATTAAGACTATTAATATTGAATTTCCCTTTTCCGTAAGGTTCAATGTACATAATTTTAAAACTTTCTAAATTTAAATTGAAATATAACAATATTAATTTATAATATTGCAAATTTAGAGGGTTTAATTTGCAAAAATCCCCAACTTGGTTAAAAAAATCTAGCCACAGTTAAAAGATGCATGTATAATTCGGATCCTTCATTTGATTGGCAACACAAATGATAAACCTACCATAACAAATTTGCTTTGGCTTACTAAATCTTTTAATGTGGCAAATGATGTTATTCTTCGATTTGCAGGCAGGGGGCCCTTATTATGCTATACCAAAAGGGAGAAAGGATGGGAGGAGGTCTAAAATAGAAGACACAATCAATCTGCCTCCACCGAACTTCAACAGCTCAGATCTCATCAGAACCTTCACTAAGCGTGGTTTGACTGTTCAGGAGATGGTCGCTTTATCTGGTATAAAAACACAACTAGAATATGAAATTTCTTTTTCTCTTCTCTCAGATGAATCCAGTGCATTAATCTTGCAACTATTCCTGTATTCCTTTCTAATACATTTGCTCGAAACCTTACTATCAAGGTGGACATACATTAGGTGTAGCAAGGTGTGCCACCTTCAAAAACCGTCTGAAAAACTTTGATTCGAAGAACAACGTTGATCCAACCTTAGATCCGACCTACGCCCAGTCATTGTCCCAGACATGCAGTGCAGGAGACGACACAACGTCCCCCTTCGATTGGACGAGCACATCTTTCGACAACCAATACTTCAAGGCTGTCCAGGCATCAGCTGGCCTCCTCACCTCCGACCAGACGCTGTATACAGACCTAAGAACCAGAGGCATCATTGATGGCTATGCGATGAACCAGGCCCTGTTCTTCTACGACTTCTCTCGGGCAATGATCAAGATGGGCCAGGTCGAAGTTAAGGAAGGTGCTCAAGGAGAGATTAGGCTCAACTGTCGTAAAATCAACTGAGACATTGTGATGAGAGTCTCGTGTATAATGCATGTGAGAGAGATGCAAGAATTCTTCTTTCCTTAAACATGGATTGCACAAAGGATTACCTCTTTTTAGTTAAAGGTCTTGAAAACGACTGGATTTTGGGCCATGTGCAATCAATCTTGCCATGGTTCCTTCCATCGAGTTGTCTTGGATTGGACATGGGCTTGTGCACCGTAGTAAGCTCCAAGGGGAATCTACATTTTGTCACTGTTGTGAGTTACTTGTATAAACACATGAATGTAAGTTTCAGAATGGATGTCAGGATGTGCATGAAAACTGTATTGTCTAGCTCTAAAGTAAGTGCAAAATAATGTCGGATAAGGAATGAGGAAAGGACTGAGCTAAAGTATGAATCCCGTCGGTAAAATGGGTCCTATGTAAACTCCATTGATTCCTACTCTCTAATAAAAATAAAATATTATCTATTTATAATCATTCTTCAATCAGATTAATTGATTGTCCAATTGAAAATGATAATAGAAAGCATAAATTGTTACAAGGAGTTCTAATATGAAGATACGAATAATCTACCACCAAACCACCCTATTTCTTCTATGAAGGAGGAAGAAAATTGATAAATCCATGGATATTGGAAAATTGATAATTATTGTTAACCAAAGAAAATAACTTGTGATAAAGACAAGATAAACTCTTACCAGAAAAACCCGCATTATTTTTCGAGTGTGGGTTTTTATTAGTAAAAAGGTATCAAATGGATTCAAATAGAATTCTTTAAAACGTATCGACAAGCTAGACCTATGTTGGGAGTTGTCTCATGCAATAAATAATCCTGGATACTTGGAGAAATTTGTTGGACAAGTGGGTTGACACACATTAAAAATGCTGAAAAAGAGAAGGAAAAATATAACATAATAAGAAAAAAGAGAAGAAATGATATAAAATAATAGGATATAATAATTAAAAATAAAATAAATAAAAACAAAATAGGTGGACTTTTTATATTAAAACATGAAAAATAAAGATTATAAATATATTTAATAATTTTAAAAGTAAAGTTATTAAGTGATTAAAATATTAATTCATGTCAAAAGCTATGAAAAAAAGGATGAAAAAGTCATTATGAGAAGGTTTTCCCCATCTATAGCACACATTAGTGAGCAAAACACTACGGTGTTTGGTTGGGGAAAATAAAATGAAAAAAAAGGATTAATTCATAATAAAGTTAAAATGGATAGAGATATTGGGAAAAAAGTAGACTTATTATGATACATATCCATTGGGAAGAGAAATTTTCTTGAAATTTTTGTTTTGAAATTGCTTGAAACAAAAAATTTCTTGGAATTAACCAAACAACCCCATTTCAACAGTTGATTTGGTGGCCGGCCCACCACTTTAAGGTCGACGAGCCGGAAGATATTGACTTATGCGTGGGTGGGTTCGGAATTCTTATCTCAGCGTCGCCAGATGAACTTGGATTCTTTCGAAATGGGTCACGTAGAAGGCTCAAAAGCCAGGGCCAATATCAGGGGCCGTGGCCCACGCAAGAACGGAAAACCCCTTCCTTTCATGCGGAGGGAGATCATTTTTCTCAGTAGGAACGAGAGTTCAAGGAAGATGAGTGTAATTCTGTTATCTTCTTCCCCTTTTCCACGTAAATCCTGGACTAACTTTCGTTTCAAGCCCCTGAAATCGGATTTCTGGTCTTTCGGCTGCTGCCAGAGTCAAAGAATTTCGGCCTCTAGAGTATCAGAAGACGGATTTGTAGTGGTGGAGGATGATCTTCATGCTCTTCTGCGGGTTATCTTTCTACCTGGCAATGCTTGGCCCTTGTTCGTTTTCAAACAAACCAGCCCAAAAAGTAGTATCTAGAAACGATTATTCCCATTTCTTCCGCTTTCCTCTGTTTTGTAGTGATATCTTGAAACGGTATCTGTAGATAGAGGCCACACATCCCTCAATTAGAATCTGGGAAAGCTTACACTAGGTCTGCATTTGAAATATCACTCCATTTTTGAAATAAAGGAATGTAGAAAGAACAATATTCATTCCAATGTCAAATTGGTGTGAGATGTGCAAAATGGGTCCTTGTGCACTGCAGGCATCTGGTCTCTCTAGTCACAGGAGGGTGAGGATAATTGCTTGATCATATGGATGAATGGCAGCTAGATGTGTACGGGGAGCTTTTTTTTATTTGCAGATGTGCAGCTGTAACTGACATTTGTGGTGGTTGTCACTGCCATCAGGAATATTCAATCTCTAGAACTGACAGAGGATAACTGTTAGTTGCTGGAATCTGTGTGTTGGTTTCTTTAGTTTGTCTTCTTATGTAGAGCAGACATGAGATGCCATTTCGTGTTTGTATGAAGAATTCTGTTTCATTGATAAATACATGGCAAATAAGGATCTCTATGGATGTACAAAGTTTGATTTGCCAGAAGCAGACATGAGACGTGATATTGGCTTGTATGACTAGTTCCAATCCCCTAATGATACATGACAGGTTGGAATCTTTGTGAACATATGAAGTTTGATTGCTTCCTGAAACCATTTTGAATATGCTATACCTATTTTACTAGGGTTCGATGCAGCCCACTTTGAATACATTGAGATTTGCATGTAATTCGATGGGTTGTAGGGGCTGGTAAAAGATCTCCTGTATGCTAGCACTGACACACCATTGTTTCCCTTTTATGTATGGGTTGAGCTGATTTTCCCATTTGCCATGCTTTTGGTTAAATGTCAAGATAATGGGCACAGAACGTCCTTTATACCATTTGCCATGCTTTTGGTTAAATGCCAAGATAATGGGCACAGAATGTCCTTTACATATTATATTTATTTATCTTATAGTCGACTGATATGATAACTTTCAATTGAAGTCAATGCTTCCACTGCATGGGTTCTTCCTTCTGTATGAATCGTTGATATATTATACTTTTTTACTGTGGGTATTTGTAATTTACATCAACTTATCAACCTTTTTTCCATCTTTGCATAGATCCTACCACAAGATTTACGAGAGAAACTTCAGAATGAACCAAGAAGAGCTCAACTTTTAGAGGTTTAAATATTCTTAATGCTGGATATTTGTCTCTTAAAAAATTTTCTTGTTCCATCACATACCTTTGTTAGAGTTAGCTTTGTTTAAATAAGCTGCCTCTATAGATGCAATCAGTAGGAGGAAAAACCAATATGGTTGAAAGTGATGGTGGCTTTAATTGTAATATGCTCTTATACTTCATTTGTATAACAGGTGATAATGGACTTGGGTCGTTCCCCAGAAGCACGTTTTCTTGGTGAACATGGTGGGCAATATCTGAGGAATAAAGAGGTAAAACATCAAGATCTTTAAACCAAGCTATTGAATTAAACAGATATTTTTTGCTCAATCAGTTAAATTGATCTGATTTCAATAATTTTCCTCAGGATTTTCATTTGAGGACTAGGTTAGAGCTTGCAGCTCTGGTAGTTTGGCTTTTGAACCATTCCAGGTGTTTGCTATGATATACAAGAGTAGCTATATACAGTGATTCATCTAATGTTGATCTAATTATTGCAAGTCAATTAGTCTGTAGCCTTAGCATGATCCTTCTTGTTAGCTATCTTATACATTTCTTCCCTTTTTCTCAAAAAACAAAAAAAGTAAAAAAGAAAAATAGAGGACTTTTATTGTTCAACAATGATGGTGCAAAACCTTTTCTTGTTTAATGTTATTGATATGTGTTACCTCCTGCTTATATGGCAAGAGTGCTGCATATTACCAGTCTTTGCTGCCAACACTAGCAGTCTAGGATCGAGCACTCAGTACTGAGACAAGGGAATCAGGTTACAACCAGAAAAAAGAAGAAAAGAAAGGAAATTATTTGGTACATATGATAGGAATAAATAGGTAGAAAACTTTGATGTCCTCTCATTTTAAAAGAAATGGTCATTAAATTAATGTTAGATAGATTTATTTCAAGTCTACTTAATGTTTTATTAACTGCAGCATCCTAAGCCTCAAGCTGAATCCTTAGGAGCTTACATTTGGCTGTTTTCTATTTGCTAAAATATTTGTTCATATTCAATCTGTTCTTGCACCCAATTAAACTGATGTGTCATATACAACATTTCTAGGAAAACCAATATCCTCGCAGTCTCATACTGGCAGACTTTGTACTCCAGATATTCTGCACTGTTTTCCTGTCCAACATCAACCCTTGACATGCATATTCAACCAAACAAATTGTTTATAAAGTGGATGGTCCTTCACATACTGCTTTTGGTTTGCCATCTAGATCATGCCAAAACTTGAGGTTACTCATTGCTATTATGGTTTTCCTTGGATTAGGTGTCAATGAAAGAATTGGAAGATGCTCAGAAAGCTGTTGGAGAGTTTGGAGGGGATAACAGAGCAGGCATTGAAGGAACTTTGCACCGGATATCCGCAATACGGAGCCGTAAAGGGATGATTGTTGGTTTGACATGCCGAGTGGGCCGAGCAGTCACTGGTCATGTTGATATGATTCGTGATCTTCTGGATTATGGGGAAAGCATCTTGTTTCTTGGGAGGTATAAATTTCTCTTAGCATGACTCCATAAGGTTAGACATACATGTTGATTACAGGTTGATCCGGCCATCAGAGAAATGCTGTACTAATGTCTACTTAGAAGGTTTTTATTATTATTTTTTAAAATTTCAGTGAATTTGAATGTCTCTAGAAGGCTGCAATATTGCTTGATTCTATTCTGCCAAATTATTACGTATGTCTCAGAAAGTTACTTGAAGACCAGGATCATTTTTGCTGTGATTTAATGTCTGACACCCTCCATCTCTTCCAAATTATTTGATTTTCTATGAATAACAATGCCTTTGATTTTTTGCATGAAAGATGTTAAACATTGTCATCTTCTTGCTTTGCATTTTACTAGGCCTGGCGTAGGTAAGACAACTGTCATGCGTGAGATTGCACGTGTCTTGGCAGATGAACTTCACAGAAGAGTGGTGTGTTGTGATCTTTTTGTTCTTGTTATTATTATTATTATTATTTCTTTGCTTTCCAATATTCACAGTTGATTCTCTCATATGGTTGATCAGTGTACTGATGATGGTAGGTGATTGTGGATACTAGCAATGAAATTGGTGGTGATGGAGATATCCCGCATTCAGCAATAGGAGGCTCAAGGAGAATGCAAGTCCCAAAGCCATCTATGCAGCACAAGGTTATGATTGAGGCTGTTGAGAACCATATGCCTGAGGTGGTCATTGTTGATGAGATTGGCACAGAAGCAGAGGCTGTTGCTTGTCGTTCAATTGCAGAAAGAGGAGTTATGCTAATCGGCACAGCTCATGGAGAACGACTTGAGAATATAATTAAGAACCCCACACTTGCGGACCTGGTATGTTCATTCTTTGCGTTAACTGTTTTTATTGTTATACTATTGTGAATAAGTCAAGGGAAATCCTTGTCAAACTTGGAGTTTGCTGAATTGCTGAATGGAGATGTGATATTCCATGATCTGGTTATGCAAACTTTGATCTGATGAAAATCCCAACATATTGATCGTTATCTTGTAGATGGATATGGTCAAACTGAACTGCAGCAGCAGTCAGCAATTTTAAGTTCTGACCTGGGTAGAATTTTGCAGCACCCACCATCCAAGGTTGTCAGGTCAATAGTCTGATTATGGTAACAGGGCCCATGGAGATGAGTCACGGCCAGTTGACATTCGTTTGTAATGTCCAGGTTGGGGGCATTGAGACAGTCACCCTTGGAGATGATGAAGCCCGAGCTAGACGTTGTCAGAAAAGTGTTCTTGAGAGAAAAGCTGCTCCGACTTTCCCTTTTTTGATTGAAATGAGGGAAAGGAAACACTGGGTCACCCATCGGGTATGTTGACTATTGTGCCAAAATTCAGGCAGCTCAAATTCACATCCATGCCAGCAAACAAGGTCCTGCAACCCGTGCTACTATAGCATCATCCAACCAACATGCCATTTCTACCTGGCATCACTAGTAAGGACAATTGATGTTGCCCTAGTTAGAAAGATTAATTAGAACAAAATGTATCATTACAGTATTTCAATATAAAACCTGTTAGACCTTTCCAATTGATTGACAACTGACTGAACATATGTCTGCAACTGCAAAAAATTAACTTGGGGAAATGAGTTATTATGGAACCGGATGTGTCAGATCATTTGAAGTTGTTGACAACCAACTGAACATACAGCTGTGCTCCCCCCAGCTAGCAGATCAACCTGATTTTTCAAGAAGATTGATACTTGTGGAATGCTTACCATTTTAGTCAGTACCAGTGTCCAAACATTTGGAATGTTCAGACAATTGTGGTGTCATTGCTTGGATTCGTTTGGTTCTTGCACTCTGTGGATGGCTTATTGAACTCATCTGTGGCCCTTTTGCTCCAAAATAAAATATTAATGTTATATGTTGCACACACTCTTCAGAATGTTTCAGGACATGATCATCAACAATGCTTCTAATTCATGGTACTTTTATTATGCAGACTGAAAGGAGTGTTGATACGTTGCTACATGGTAAAAGGCCCTTTGTCGAGGTAATCATATCGATGCCTTTGTTGGCATTTTCTCTTTCCCAGCATTTACTTCAGAAATGAGGCTTAAGATAATGACCATTGTTTGGAAACCATGAATAAGTTGGTTGACCAATGATTCATCCTGTTGGCCTTGATTAGTTTCCACAACTATAACTTGGTTTACCGAAATTTTAGATGATCCATCCCAATCTGCTATATCTGGTTGGATTATTTCTAAAAATATAAAGAATCAGATATACGAATAGGCTACAAGATATTAAGATCTGGTTGCAAGGTAGCTTGCACTAGAGAGAATTGCAAGTTGTGGCACCAGCATGAGAAGTATTATGGGTCCGTTGCATTGCAAATGCCTGTTTTGGGCAATTGAAGTCCATGGTTCATAGGTGCAACAGTACCATCTACTGATATCCTTGTTCGCATTGGCATTGTACTTTCTTCAATAATTTTTTTTATTCATAACCCACTGTTTGTAGGCTTAAGACATTCTTACATGGAAACATTTTGTGCCATACCTCTTCAACAATGGGGGTTATCAAATCAACAATCTGGATCAGACAGGTTGAATACAGGACAAACTGCAGATTTGGAGCCATGTCCAAGGTGCTAGGGATCATGGTTCTTCTCGGTTGTCATGTAGATATGATACAGGCTAACCACTTCAAAACGATTTTAGCCTTCCAATGGTTGCAGAATTTTTATTCAGTAAATTCTGATCATTTTATGGTTGAAGGTCATAAGAGAGCAAGAGGAAGGCAAAAATAATTTAGTTAGAGGTCATTCAGAAAGATGTGAAAATACTTGGGCTTTGTTAGGATATGGCCCCAGATCGACACGAATGGCACAACAGGATTCATATAACTGACCTCACCTGGTAAAAAGGCATATTATGATGATGATGATGAAATTATGATCACCAGTTTTTTTCTTATCTAATTTAATTATGAATTGTACTGCAGCTATGGTTTATTAGGAATGATTTTAGACAGTCTCATTGGAGTAGCCAACCCAACTGGAGCAGTAGCTCTGGCCATCTTAGATGTTTTTCATAATGTATTTTGTACATATGTGAAACTAAAAATGTCCGGATGTGCAGGTGAGGAGGAGGGATGATAAGTTCAAGGTTGTGATAGAAAGGTGGAAGGCATATGATGGGAATGGCATTTAATCCCATTTCCATCCAAAAGCATTTCAAGTTGATCACCCAGCCGTCTCTGTCAAGTCGCGTGGATGCTTGACTGCATTCAGCTGCTGTAGCTGAAGGGTGGAGTGCGTGGCCCTATGTTTCACTCTCTCTTCGTTTCCTTATTCTGCCTGATCACCCCAATTTGATTTTATTTTTTGTGCAGCTGCTGGTTAAGGAAGCTGATGATGCTCATATGTGAATACAAGACAAAAATGGTGGATGCAAACCCGAGCTGGGATTGTTCTAATAATCCACGGGATCCCAAATGACACAAATAGGGAAAAAATGTCGCAGTGAACAATTGAAATCTCCAGCTTCCGAAATTGGCGTTGTATTGTATGTTATTCGATTCAGTTGCAGGGTTTTTATGCCTGACAGAGTATGCACGCCATTGATTGTACCTGATCCCTTCATAACATGTTGGATACAGTGAATTGTAAGCCGGTACAAATCCGTACTCTAGCGGTTTGATTTTTCCAGGGGGCAATTTAGGGGTTAAATTAAAATTATTAGTAGGTGGAAGTAGTAATTTAGAAGTCGGGTTGCAATCACTAACGGATAAAATAAGTTGAAAATTTTTCTGGGTCTTGAGTAGATACAACTTTTGGTATCAAATCCTTGAGCATCATAAGGTTTTTCGGATCACTCATTGCTAAATGAGCACATTTGAGTACTTCGCATCGGAAGGATGGAAAGTACTACTTTTGGAGGAATCTTGCCCTGATTTAGATGGGTTTTTTGATTGATTACCGATCCATTGGTGATTGTGCTTTGGATTGCCAAAATTAAGACCATCGACACAAATAGTTATTGAACCGATGTTTGGACCGTTAAATTTAGATGATTTGCCCGAGGCGGTTCAGTTATTTTACACTGCCAGGGCATAGGCCATGTTCGTCCAATTGAATTTTTGGTTGTTGATTTAGCCATTAATGTGATTCCTGCGGCTTTACGAAAGCTGCAAAAACCGGATTCACCACATAACAAATGACTGGACATAAAAACATGAGGATATAGCCTGCTTTTAATATGAAAAAATGTTTTTCTTATTATTCCCCTTCTGCAAGGGTCCGCTTCTTTACGAATTGCAATGGCATCGTTGGCTATTCCAACGAATTTTCCACACAACAACGTTGCTAATAAGCCCAAATTCTCAGCAGTATATTCCCCTTCTCCTTTTCCACCATCTTTCAAACCGAAGAAAACCGAATCCAGGCGATTCTGTTTCGGAATCAGGGCAGAAGTGATGGCGACTGAGAAAATGGGGATTAAGATCGTGAAGAATCCTCCGGAGTCAAAGCTTCAGGAGCTCGGAGTAAGGAACTGGCCCAAGTAAGAATTTGAACTTCTACCTTTTCCTTTATTCTGATTTTTTCTCCTTTTGGTGATTTGGGTTTTGTTTTTTCTCCTTTTTGGCGGTTTATTTGGTTTTAAATCTGTGTATCATGTTCATGAATTACAGCATGCATCTGGGCTTTTGAAATAACTGGAAATAGTGCTTTTCTTTCCACTTTGAAACTTATCTTTGGGACCCCCTTCCGTCGATGGGATTTGATCTCCAAGCACACTGCAACGCTACTTAAGAGCGTTTCCATCATCTCTATCTGTAGAAATTTGTCAATAAAGTCTTCTCAGCCGTTGTTGCAAAAGCCCGAAATGAGAACTTCCAACGATAGATTTCTTAGAGGTCCCATGTTTGCAAATGTCAATAATGGGGAGGCTTTGCATTGAATAATCCAGAAGAATTTCATGGGAATCATCATGTCCCAAGCCTTTAGAAGCGGGAATAAATTTTCAAACCTACAAATTTTCCCTCACAAACGAGAGAGATATCCAAGAAAATTGATTGCTTTTCCAAATTTTCAAGGGAGTTTTTAATCTGGTCTGTCCTTCAAGTCCTTCCTTAGTTATTGTTATCTGCTTCAAACATAGAAATGATGTTGTTTGCAAATTGAAACCATATTTTTAATTCTTCCCTTACACACCATTTAGAGCTTAGCATCTCTGATGAGAGTATGAGTGATACATGGAGGCCAAATAATGGGCATCTCTACCAGATAATTTTTGCAGCATAAGCTATTCAACGCTTCTTTTAGTAATATAACTTAAATACAGCTTACTGCTGCTTTTGTTAATAGAAATCAGGTCACCAACTTTTCAGTATCTCGTAGGTTGATAGTTGACAGCCTTTCCTTGGTTACCACTCTTTGCAACCTTCGAAGGTTGCTTTTATTCTGTTGTGGTTGAAGGTTCCAAGTTGCAACACAAGATTGATCAAATGGGCATTATCTGGGATAGCACCATGGGTTGTGTTACCTTGTTTCCACTCTCAGGGTGTTTCTTCTGGGTTAAATATAGATGGGTCTTGAATTTGGATGCATCTTGGTTTGCTTTGTTGAGAGTGATCCTGTAATGATTGGGGTCCATTGATGGCAACCACCTTTTCCTTCAGAATAACTTTCTATTCATTGCTGCCTTTGTAGCTGTGTTTAGAGGCCGACATCTACATTGGCAATTTAAGTTTTTTTCTTTTTTAATTTATTTAATCGTTACTGCAATTTGAGGGCTACATCCTCGCAATGAAGGAAGGAAGCAACATTAGTTGCTTTAAATCATTTCCTTCTGATTTCACTGAATCATTAACTTCAACCCACTGGCACATTCAGATGTGCCAAGAAACTTCCAATTACCACTGAAACGAAAGATATGATATAATATGATTCCTCAATGCACAAACAAACACTCTAGTATTTGCATCATTTTTATGTCATCAAGGAGTATTATTTGTCCAGAAAAGCATTAATGGTAGAGCTCCGCTGAACAACTTGATCCAATTTTATGGTGCAATGGCTTTCACTTAGTCAGCTATTCTTGCTCATCTTACTGCTTCAATTGATTTTCTAGCCAATTTCACTCATAGGATACAGCTCTCAGTTCTCTGTATGCATGGATGCTTTTATCCTGCATTCATTTAAACATACCATGATTTTGTGAATGATTATCCCCTGATAATTTATCACCTTCAATCGAGGTATCAATGGACATCATTACTGTGAAAAATAGTTCAGACTCATACTGAGGAATTGGAGGCGCAAAATCAGACTGTCAGCTGACAGTGTGGATGTCATGCTTGATAAATGTTCATTTGTTTCAATTTATTGATGTAGCCTAGATAGTGAAATTATTAGCCTTATGTTTAAGATGAGTGCTTTTCATGCGGCGTTCGGATACTAATTTCCTACTCAAGTGTCATTCCTGCCAGAAGGTACCCAAAGTTGCTGTATGGTGGGCTCTGATATTGTATGAATGCATATCAAAATATTAATTGATGTGTTTATCCCATTGCATGTTTAGGTGGGGTTGCCCTGTAAGCAAATTCCCATGGACATATGATGCCAAGGAAACATGCTATCTGTTGGAGGGTAAGGTTAAGGTCTTCCCTGATGGACACAATGAGTTTGTGGAGTTTGGAGCAGGTGACTTGGTTGAGTTTCCCAAAGGAATGAAGTGCACTTGGGAGGTCTCTCAAGCCGTGGACAAGCACTACAAGTTTGAGTAGCTTAAGTGTTTCCTTGCGGATGGATGAAATATTTTAGCTTTAACTTAAGACCATCAACTGGATCTTGTTTCATGCATCTAGAATGTGATAAATAGCCACTACCTTACCTGACCATATGATATATGCAAGAACAAGAGGTTGAATTTTAAGCTTGATTTCCAGACTGGCACCAGTCATCCCTGTTGTATATTTTCATTGTCAATCATGTCTCTTGGACTGGATGGTCTATATTAATATTACCAAAATGGCAAACTAGAGTTCAAAATAAAGACTAAAAAATCAATATAAAAAAGATTCACCCATTCATTGTGACCAAGAAAGTAATTATGTCATGAATTCATCAATAATCAAAAAGAAAATTCAGAAAAAAAAACTCCAAATATACCACCTAACTAGATTTATTACGAGGCAAGGACTCAAACATTTATGATTCGCCATTCCAAGTAAACACCGTTGCGAGAGATTCCACATGGTACAATACATTTAAATCGCAATCATCTTCTGCATCAAGGATATATTATACATTGTTATTTCATCCTGATAACTCCCATAAAAAAAAATTCCAGAATTGACTATGTGGGCGTGAGCTTAGACATGCAGCTATTTTCTCTGTGCATGTGAATCTATTTTTGGAGAATTCCAAACTTTTTTCTTAACTTGGGAGGTTTTGTTTCACGAGAAAGGGGAAGGCAAAGTGTTTTTTCTTGCCTCATTTATGTCGACATGATATTTACCCATTAACTATGTATTTTTTTTAAATTAAAGGGTATCTTTTTCATCTTAACTTTACCCTTTTTATAAAATGCCTTTTTTTTTGTTTTTTTGCACTAATTAACAGACACCATCTTCTTTTATTTTATTATTATTTTATTTTAGACACCATCTTCTCTTAT
>JAYJMB010052952.1:0-14075 GCA_036873735.1 Pouteria campechiana
GCGCCCCCCCCCCCCCCCCCCCCCCCCGTGTTTGGCAACATCAAAAAGATTTAGTAAATAGAGAAAGTGGTTTTGCAATCATAATCAAAGGATAAAAGTCCCCTTGTCTTGCTAGGTTCTTAAAAGGATGCAAACATGGAGTATGTTGGCATTGGTTGGATCTATCCCAAGCATTAATTGAGATCATGAAATAGAATATACTCATTTATATTATGTGCAACATTCAGATGTTAAAGAAACCTTATTGAAGACTCATCAATCAACAAAGGCAAGGTCCAAAAATATAACAATGCTCTCGATCTATCTCTTGACAAATTGTTGGATGCATAATGAAATCTGCCATTTAAGTTTTAAAACAAATATTTATCGAGATCATTGAATCAATCTGAAGGCAGGTAATTGATCAAAGTGAAAACAAGATTTGTTCAGATATTTTCACAAGTGTATTTTGGATACAATGGAAAAATATGTTTTCATTAATATTTAAAAGACCTAAGTCAGATGCTTTTCAAGTTCTTCTAGAAATGGTTGCCATAAACATAGAATAAAAAGTATTTTTATCAATAAGTATAATACATACATACATATATATATATTAAGAGGCAACATTCAAACATTATGCAAATTTGTATTTTGAAACTTAAAAAGATGTAAGCAAGTGTCAAGCATTTATCATTACATTCATCAAAATCATAATAGATAAATATTGAGTCATCAATAGCTATTTCAAACCTTATGAAGGAACGGTGAAACTATTATTAAAGAACATTTAAACTTCATCATGTAAATAGTTGTTAATCATCTACAAAATTTCAACACTTCAACCTTATAAAGAAAATTTAAAAACATACAATATTGTCATTAACATTGTGTTCCCCCCAAAACATACAATCCTAAAAAGAAATTGAAGTTTAAACGTGAGGATCCATAGGAGGCATGGGCGAAGCAAACTCCCCCTAAGTAGCATCTCGAGTAGAAATAGGCTCCTCTATTGGAAAGGTTGGTTCTGGATCATCTTGGGTTTCAAGGGTTAGAATAGTAGTGAAGTAGAGTCAGCTCTATGTGTAGACTAAGTTATTTCATAATGTGAGAGAAGAATGTCTATCTTCTTTGTTGTTTCTTCCTGTGCTCTCTTCAAATCATTTAATTCTTCTTTTAACTCTTTTCTTAATTCTCCTGCCTCCTTTCTCAATTCTTTCACTTCTAAAGATAGTAATGCATATGCAGATTGGGAATGATGACTTTAGGTGCCGTCCTAGGAGGTGAAGGTTGTCTGTTTACAATGGGACTATCCATGTTAGCTAGTTGTTCCTCTTTACCCATTTCCTCAACTTCTTCTTCCTCATGGAATGGTGCTTGTTCTTCTTCTTCACTCTCATTGTCTTCTTCCATTTCTCTCTCATTCTTTTCATCCATCTCTACCACATAGTTTGAAATTTTGATTCCCATTCTCTTTAGCAGTGCTTCTCCTACCCAGTCCTTTTTGAGAGATGACATATGCAAACTAGATTCTCCATTCAGAGGAACATGGAAATACTCAAAGATCCAAGTTAGCTACACTCCATATGAAACTATATGATTTGTTCTCTATGGCATGTATTCAAATGCAGTGAACACTAGTTTTAGCCGGCTAACATTTTGATAATTGTATATTTTCTACAATAATTACCGTCACCTGCTCTGTTCCTCCAAGCTTAAGGCTAAACATGTTTGCTAATACTTTTCTCAGCATCCTAAGCTCAATGGTTAAGTCATTTGTCATCATGTATGTGTGTGCAGATGTGTAAACTATATTTATGGACAAATTATTGAAAATTTCTTCTTCCTTCAATTCATCCTCATCTTCTATAGTTGGAACTCCTAGAATTTCTCCAAGGAGCTCTTCAGATGATAAATCATATGTTCCAAAGCTAATTTCCACATCTTTCACCATTGACTCATAGGAATTGGGTTTCTAATTGAAATAGAATATAAGAACTAGCTCTATGTATATGGGTGCCTCGTATTCCATAAACTCAGTCCATCATTGATAATTCATCATAGATTTGATATTAGATTTGCATTTATCAAGAAAATTCAGATCTATCTTCTTTTGAACTTGGACTAGTCTCCTAAGTATTTATTATAAAATTTGAACTTTCTATCCTCACTGCCAAAGTAATATGCAAGTAAATCTGTTGGTTCAAATTTGACAATAGGAACCTTTCTTCCATCAACCTCCGCTAGTAAAATACTTAAATCAAACTTCCTTCTTCCTTCTTCATTTCTTCCTGCATTTTCTTCTTCTTCATTATTCATATCAGGATTGGAAGAGAAAATACCTTGGGTCGTTGAAGATTGGTCTCTCCTAGATGAGGTTCCAGCTCTAGAAGTGGAAGCTTTGGCCGTGGAAGTTCCTCCTCAAGTTCTAGGTCATCTAACCCCTTTCTGGGTTTTGGAGATTTGCGATTTTTGGTGCCACTGAGATATAGAAACCGAATGGGAATGAGAAAAACTTATAGAAATGGCTTCTATGGATGATATGAAATCATGGGCACAATCTATTTTAGGTCTTAGGAGGCTGGAATGTGGGAGGTAGATGAGACTGAGCTCGAATCAATGCATTGGATTTAAGCCCTTTAAAACGGAAGGCAGCTGTGAGCGCAGGTGCCTAGGGCGGTTGATGATATTATTAAGTAAGTCAATTTGATTATTGCAAATATTATCATTTCAACATGTTCTTTCATTCATATCAAGCATGTATCAAATTAATGATCATTAGAGTTTTTCTTGTTACATAATTTTAATTTTAATCATGCTTAAACATTTTTAACATATATCTTAATCAAGAGTGATAAGTATAACACATAAGATGAAATAATTCATAACATAAATATGATTTTTAAATTATCATTTAAAATTCAAGTTGTTATCTTAATTGATTCATTCTTAGAGGTTTAAGCCTTAATGATGATTTATAGAAGGAATGACTAGGAATGGAATTCCTATTCGAGACCTTGAACTGTGAAGTTTCCCAAACAGGCTTGACTATGCCTTAGGACTACAATTATACCAATGATTAATCCGTTTCATATTTTTAACCCAAAATTTTGGTTTGATCTTAACTCAAACAATGAATTCACACATGTTCACTTTCAAGGTAGTCATTTTTAAATATATGCAAAGTATATAAATAATTAAAGCATAGATTTCATTTATCAAATAGATATATCAAGTTACACAATTTATCTCTTTTGTCACTTGTAGATTTGGTAGTTGAACACAAAATTGAAGTTGTCAAGCTTGACTCCTCATTTCAACACTTGCTGTTTGGAATCATTTCTGCTTCTGATTTTCCAAGGCAGATTTCAGATGAAGTATGTTGATATGATTCTTGCTTTGAAACCTCTTTTTCTTTGTTTGAGTTTCTCTCTTCGTTTTGCATATTTTTTGAATTTTTGAACAAAAGGGTCTACTTTGTTTTTGAATTTGTCTAAAGTTAATTTTAGACAAAGTAGCTTAGTCACTTTGTCTATCAGTTTTTTTATTTCTATCCATCAGACAAAGTCACTTCGTTTGTCAGTTTATTTGTAGCTTACTTAGATCAGACAAACTCTTTGTTTCTCTGCATTTGTCTGAGACAAACTTTAGTTTGACGAACAAAAGGTCTGCTTTGTTTTTGAGTTTGTCTGAAGTTAGTTTCAGACAAAGTGTTTGTTTTTGAATTTGAACTCGTCTTTTGGATTGTCTGATATTTCAGACAAAGTTGCATTCAAACTGCATACATTATAAGAGTTCTTGTACTTTCTCTTTATTAGCATAATTAAATAGATATAATCTTTATGTATGAAGTTGATCAGTGCAAGTTTTTGTTTAACATAGAGTGGTATGCATGAAGATTAGACTGCTTAGCAATATTCTAAGCAAATCCTGGATTATTTATATGAAGATTTTCTTTATTTTAGTTTTATGATTATTACATTTGGATTTTGCTACCTTCAACCTATATTGAATTAATTTTATTAAGAGTAGAAACGGATTTTGTAATGGTTGTTAATTAAGACAAATGCATTTTGCTTCAATTATATCTAGTATTAAGTTCTTTGTACCAACATGCTTATGAATTATATTATGAGGACAAGAATTTGTTCCATTGAAGATTTTAGAATGTCAGTATCCTAGAATAACTTTTTTTCATTAAAGGTATTTTTAATTATTTTAAGCATAGTTTTTCATACAACATACTTTGTCTTTTTATTTCTATTTATTTTTGGAATTCGTTTTATTGTTTCAATTTTGTATCATAAGTTTAAAGATTTCAATTTCTTCTATTTTAGGCTAAACTCTAAACTTTTATTCGTGCACAAATAAAGCTTTATTAGAAATAAATGAATAAATGTACCGAATACAATAAAGGAGCATAAGAGATTTTGAATTTGAATTATCATACCTATACTTACCTTAGCCTCTGACTTCTTTGAATACATTCTCTTTCATCTTGTGTTGAGGAGTCATTTGTCTCTTGAAGGAGCTTAATGAACTTTCTTTTCTTCTTTCTTGTTTCCTTCACTTAGATTAATCTCAATAGGCAAATTAGTATACTTTTTTAAGTGTGAATCTATTTGCCCCTTAGAAGATGTCTTTAACTTGTTTATCATTTCTCTACCGTTTTTACAAGCAAAAATGTATTTGCAAATGGTGGGGCAGAAAGTATACAGCAGGGCATATTTAGCTTTTAATGGTCTCTTGCCTTGCTCTCTCTTCATCCACACTTATGTCAATAAAGATAATTCCTATAACTGAAAGTCTTTGGTCATAAGGTATATTTCTAATCCCCTCTTTCATTGAGTAAAGCTCATTTTATCAAACTATGGAAGTTGAGAGGTGGAGTATCTTTTTAATAATATAGAGGATGATAGTTTTGGGTTAACCATGTGGATCTTTATATTAGTTATGTAGCCCACTTTGATACCACTTGTTGGTTCCCATAAGGTGGCTTAACCCAAGAGGGGAGGAGTGAATTGGGTGTATAAAAATTATTACTTAATCCCCATGAAATTAATTTTTCTCTTTTCATGCTTGTGTGCTATGCAATATAAAATAAATAATAAAGTAATAAAGAGCATAAATAGTAAAGTAATCAAACACACAAACAACAAGATTTTTATAGTAGTTTGGACACCCCATCCCTACATCTACTCTTCCAAGAACACACACACCTTGTGTCTTGGGTTCCGCTATATTCAATAGTAGAAATACAAGTAGGACTCTCAGCATTCTTCTAGATTCCAGTTCTAGGGGGTATAAACATAGTGTTACTAATACTCTTCTGGATTCTAGCTCTAAAGGGGTATAAGTAGTGCTCCTAGTACTCTTCTAGATTTCAAATATAGGAGGTATAACTAGTGCTCCCAGCACTCTTCTGGATTCTAGCTCTAGGGGGCATAACTAGTGCTCCCAACACTCTTTTGGATTCCAACCCTAAGGGGTATAACTCTAGTTTTATGAGCTAACCAAAAACTCTACCTTTATAGGTACTTGTTTACAAAGATATGCCTCTGTCTAGGCTAATGAGTAGCCATAGTTAAAATACAAATACAAATGATAAATTAATAAGTACATTACAGTGATTTTGAACTCCCTTGAGATAATGTTGATGTAGCCTTTGAAGCTCTTTAATTTTGGCAGCACTTGGAGGATTTGAATGAGTTTTCAATTGGTTGATTTGCCTTTGATACTTAGAACCCTCAAGCTCCTTAATAATTTTTAGGAAGACCTAGTTTTTGAGTAACTCTTTATAGCACACAAGATCTCCCTTGGATATATGGAAGAAGTAGGCCTTGAATGGATACAGAAAAATAAATCTCTTGAATGATATTTGAAGTTTAAAGCCCTTGGCCTAAGGATGCAAAGATTTGTGGAAGGTTTCAAGCTCAATCCCCTTACTTCTTCAACCTTGAATCATCCCTTAGCTCCCCCTTAAATAGAACTTTAAAAATATGACCGTTGGAAGGAGTGAGAAATAATTTCGAGGCTTACAATGTTCAGATTTTTTAAACATTGAAAGTTGACAAGTGGTAATGGCACGCGGCTATGCTAAGTGATTGTCTACCAAGCGATATGCCAAATGGCTACTCCATACGACTACGGTTAGATATCTACAAAAAATCTCGCATCCATTTTGTTGTCCACTTGCAAGCGATACCACTAGCAGTTGCGCCAAGTGACTGCGACATAGGCGATATGGGCAAGTGGTAGGTGAACTGGCAAGTGGCTTGTTTAGATGAATTACTTCATCTATGGATGACAGGTGGTATCCACAGGTGGCTACGGCAAGCGGTTGTTGTCTTGCACACAACATTTCTACATTTTGCCACGTATGAAACTTGAATATTATTCATCATAAATGAAAATACATTTATCCATATATAATATACATAAGTTAGAGTATGGATAAATTATTTATGCACAACAACTTTTTCATGCAAAGAATATCTTTTATGAAGCATAATATCAAAATATATTTATCCATACATGATTTTCGCAAGTTGTAGAACATGGATAAATCATATATTGTATTTTTTAATAAAAAGCTTTAAAGTGATAACTCCATGAAGCGCATGATATATCTATGATCCAACATATAATAAGCAAGGTTAATGCACTATGAATCATAATGAATTCTTCATTCTCTAAAATAATTTATATAATTTGCTTGCATTCAAGATGTTACAATAATAATTATTCATATCAAGCATATTTGTCTTCATTTCAGGCTTCCTAGACTAAAATTATTATTAGCATAAATCAAGTCATAAATAAGTTTTGTTGTCATCAAAATCATATACAATAAGCTTAAAAGGAACGTCCACTAGGATAATGGGGTTGACTATGATTTGGAGGGTGCTAATCAAGTGGTGTCATGTGGTGCTAAAGATGAGCAGTCGGTGGTGTTGTAAGCAGAGATGGATGACTGACAATTTTGCTAGTAGGTTTTTTGCCAAAAATAGAGAAGGGCGTACTATGTTGGTAGTGTGCGAATGAAGTTTGAGAATAAACCAATGGCAAACTGAAGGGCTAGTTCATTGGAGATGATGTAGTCAGTAGTTGTTGCATCACCAGGAATGAAGAGGAATAAGATAGTGGGCACCACCATCTTTTCTTCTTTATTTTCGGTGACCAAATTTGTTATCTCAGCAATAATTGATTGTCGGTGGACGAAACAACATTTCCCTTCATGTGGTCGAGATAGATTGTTCAATGGATAGTGTCTAGTGGTGGTGTACATAGTGCTAGCTATGGCTAGGGTTTTGGATAGGAGGAAGGTGACATACCAAAAGTTTAGTACGTCATGATAGATTGAAGCTATGCAACCCATTTTGAGTAATCCCAGAGTGCAATTTGAGTGTTCCAAATGTTAATTTTTTATTTTTTTGGGTGCTGTAAACATGATAGTAGGGTCAAGTTGGGCAAATTTTTCTTCAGTGATATGGATCTAACGAGATATGCAAATCAACGATGAGTTGGTGATAATCAATGATCCTGAGTGGTAGCTCTGATGTTTTGAGATGCTGTAGTTCATGTGGATGGTGTGGATTGAGTAGATGGTGCATTTTGTTCGGCATGATCAAGTTGAATCATGATGATCAAGCTTGATCAGGGTAGATCATGTTTGATCTAGTTTGATGCAACAAAGATTTGAGCATATCTGAATGGATCAATGGAGTGATGATGTTGTTTTAATGTTGATTATGCACATGGGGATGGTTTAGATTAAGGTGGAGCAATGGACTTAATGGATGAGTGCGCTACAGATGCTACATTGGTTGGTAATTTGTCTCTGTGTGCAAGGTAAGTATAGTGCATGGGGATTAGACGGTCATTTTTCTGTATTTCATGTTGGACAATGTTTGTGGTCATGAAACTATGATTAGCGATGGACGGTGTTGAGTCCTGTAAATATGCTCAATAGTGAATGTGAGAGAGCTTGAGAGTCCTACAATTGTGATGGTTTGGAAAATAGTTATAGTAATGCATTCATGTTTAGTAGCAGATGCATAGGTGGTGCATGTTTGGTTGCACTAGTATGCAGGTGGTGTATAGTTTGACATATATGCAGTTTGGCATGTGTGTAGTACGCAAGAGCTAGTGGAGTTGATGGGCATATACTAGAGTAAGGTTTGGTGTACATGTGGAGCTGGTGAGTACAAAGAATAAGGATGTTGTATTTAAAAGGTTGCACTTTGATAGCAATCATGGAGGCATGTGAATCTAGCCACTTCAGCATGTGGGTGATGATAGTATGAGTGGTATGTTGGTGATGAATGATCAAAGGCATAGTTATTAAAGGCACGCCTAGGCGCACGCTTAGGCTCAAGGCCATTAAAGTCGCAATCATAACACCTTAGTAGGGCCAAGGAAAGGCACTTTCCATTAGGCACATCAAAGGTGCACCTTTTTGTGACTTCTATGGAAATATGAGATGCACACTTCTGGTAACTTTCCACAAGCATCGACTTTTAAGATAATTTTTTTAAAGAAGGAAACTTTTCGAAGAAGATTCCGCTGAAACAACACAACCCCCTTTCCCTTTCCATTCCCATTAGCCCCTTTTCCTTTCCATTCTTGTTAGCCCCATTTTCCTTTCCATTCCCATTAGCCCCTTTTCCTTTCCATTCTAGTTAGCCCCCTTTCCCTTTCCATTATAGTGCATCTAGATGGAGAATGATGATATCCAAGTAAAATTTATTTTCATATATGTCACATATTTTTATAAGTGCTCAATTTTTAAAGAGATGTTTAGATGCCCTAAGGCTTTTGGCTTTCCAGTACAATTTATGCCCAAACCACACTATATATATATATATATTTTTATTATTACTTGTTTTTCTTTTTTAATACATGATGTGTGTTTTGAAGTATTTTAATGCAAATGTGTATATGTTATTATTTTGTGAGAAATGGAAATTTAATTACCTACTCTTTTTTATTACATACTCTATTATAAATTATTCATTAAATTATTATTATTATTATTATTATTATTATTTTACAATGCACTATCTTTTTAAATATTTTTATGATTTTTATGTAATGTGCACCTTACTTCGCTTGGGTGCACACCTCACTTGTGTGCCTAGGCCCGAGTACCCTTTTGTGCTTTAGTGCACATTACGCCTTTAACAACTATGATTCAAGGTGTAACAAGGTTCATGGGAGAAGGTCCAAGAAGAGCCAAGAAAGATGGTGAGGTGTGCATTGAGAGGTAGTCTTATTATTCTCTCATTGTGACGGTTTAACCTCATTAGATGCTAGTAAGAGGGAAGAGATAGAGCTATAAGATGCAAAATGGTAGACTATGTAGGCGTCTTAGGTTGAAGATGTAGGTCATGCTAGTTTAAGCATGTTATAGATTATGAACTAAATGATGGAAAACTAAGGATTGATTTGTATATTGTGAAGACACTAGTTTAATCTTTAAGAGCTAGCTTGATATCTACAGAGTCCAAGTCAAGATGGAGATTTGTTAAGTTTTTGTGTTTTGTATTTTGCAAAAATCTAGTGGGCCTGCATATATGAGACAGGCCTAAGGGAGTCCATATAGGAAAGTCTGACGTCTATATAATTGAGTTTATATTAGGGATTCAGTAGGAGAATTTTATGGTTGAGACGAGCGAGTCATCATGTAGATCCTAGGGTTTTCTTAGAGAGGAGCGAGAAGGGGGTTATGAGAGTGTATTGAGTTTGGAATTGTGTGAGGCATTACATGAGATGTGTGCGAGACATCCTAGGTGCATCTCTGTAACCAATTTTAATAGTGAATCATTATAAATCTTATGTCTTTGATTTATATTTGATTATGCCTTTGATCGTGTGTGTATGGTCTTATTTATGTGATCATGTAATGACCCGCTCTTAAGGAGCTACTAATTTACAATTTAAAGAAAACTTTACACAAAGTCTCCCCTAAAATATCGATTTCATACTTGTACAATCATTCCACATGATCACATACATACATGAGTAACATTCTACAAAATAAAGTATACTCACACATTGCCTAGAATTATAAGTCGCATTGTGATGACAAATGACAATACTAACACGCATACATACTTTCCATTCTCATGATATGTCAGTATATTTACTTTATACATTCCTGATACATGAAAAGTTTGAAGCTTTTAAATTTATAACTTATATACATTATATATCAAAAATGAAATTTAACATTTAAAAATTTTTATGTTGGCATGAAGATCACAGCCTATCACGATCCTAAGCTCCAACCCTAGGTTGGGTTGGGCTCTGCCTTCTAACTTGTTGATAAAAACAACGAATAAAATAGAGTGAGTCCAGGCAAACTCAGTAAGTAGGTAAAATAAAAAATAATAATAACTATACTGATAGAAGATCATGATTAAAATTGAAATTCATACAATTTAATCACATGATGAATTTTCATGACAATGTATAATGCAACGACATCATCTTGATGCCCATGATGCATATGTCCATATAACCCTGTCTCATATACAGCCATCTATTCATCTTTGAGCTCAAATTTATGTACTGCCTTATTCTCGAGGCATTCTCATGCATACACATTCACCCTTGTGTTCTTTGCGATGACCAACTCTTTATTAGTCAAAACATCACCAATACTTCCTTCCCTTATCAATGTGTAATTCGTCCCTCCCTATATCCCCAACTACGAAGCTTGCCAGGTCTTTGATAGCTATCCTACTACCCTCCATGGTACCCTGCCCTCATTGCTTCATAAGGTTCATAGGTTCATTATCAACATCTTATAAGAAATTCAAGTACATCTAGTTTATCAATTTCAAAGCATCACTACCTATATATCAGGTATTAACACATCCATATCTCATAGGTATCCCAACCTGCTATCCGGCATATCTCACCTTGTCATGGCCATGCCAACAAGGATATCATTTTCATACACATGCCATCAAGATGTACCATTTTCATCTGATACATCAAGACACTATTATATCATCACTAAATCAGTGTTTACTATGCCCTTTTTGTCCCCTCAAAAATCCAAGGAATGCTAGGATGAAGGCTCCAAGGAACACCATGCGAAATCCAAAAGAAACCACACACAGTCACTGTAGCAAGGGGAATGCCGCAGAATTAGATTTCAGTGCCACAACATTGGGTGTTAGTGCCGCGACACTAGATTTGGATGCCACGACATTGACTTGTTGGACATCCTTTTTCTTGCATGTCGTGGGATGATGTTGTGACATTGGATTTGAATATCACAACATTCACCTTACTGAGCATTTTCTCTACAATATCCTCTCTCTACTTAAATCTTTTCTCACCCATTCAATGGTGATTTTTCTTAGCCACATTTATGCTTATATTGTACTTCCTACTTAACATCCAACCATTAGGATTTTCCACTTGTCACATGGTTTATTAGTCAACACGCAATGTCATGTAATGCATATCAAATAATCAACTAACATATGCCATTGAATCAATTTTATGAAATAGACACATAACCATGCATGCTTCCAATATTTCAATGCACAATACAAACCATAAATATCATTCCAAACATCATTCAAACACGATGCAACCATAAAATCGTTCAAACACTCGGTGCCCGTAAAAATTCATGGAATGTATTCCATTTCAATCCAAAGCGAAATTAACCTACTTACAGCTATAGAGGCAAAATCACTCTTGATCCCAAGTCCACAACTTCTTCCTCACTTAATCTCCACCAAGTCCTACGTATACAACATATACTCATGTGATATTCACATACTCAATCTCATAAGCTAAGCAGAATTCATTCAGTTCAATGTCTAATGAATGTACCATTAGAGTTGTAACTTTCAACTCATCAATTCCTTACAAGTGTCATAACTACAATTCATTTCCAACATCTTGCTACATTGATTCCACCTAATTAACCTCAAACTACCTTAGTAACTAGTTCAACACCCATTAATTATGTTTTATACCTACTGATTTACAAAAAATTACAAATGTTCACTTCATGGACAATTATCTGTTTCTGCTACCTAACTTCTCTATCAACATCATAATTTAACATGTTGTTCAATCCCACATGAAAACACAAGGATCCCTCATTCAATTTCATTTAATTTCATACCCTAGCCCCAAATATTCATAGAACACAACCCTATTGAACAGAATTCATAATCTATGCTAGGGAAACACTTACCATAATGCTTCTTTGTTACTTTCCTCTCCAAATTATCAAGCTCTTCTACCAACTACAGCAAGGAGCTACTAGGGTGCCTTTTTGTAACTTCCTCCTCTTGTTTTCTTACTCAAATAAGAGGATTCTCTAGCACTAATCACTTGGGATAGCAGTATATCAAGTATACTAAAGTTCCCCTATAAAATTCTGCTAACAAGGTTATAGAAAGGGAGCTTACACGGGAGCTAAGTGTATGTGTATGGGAGGGGAAGAAAAAGAAATTTTTGCTAGGGTTTAGGGCTGGTGGAGTACTTAAACTAGCCCTAACTTTAGAGCTCTGGTGGTATACACTTATACCCTACACCTACAGTTGCCACGTCTCACTAATTCTTTCATTTAAATGAAATTTATATATACTTTAATCATTCCTTTCATAGTACATATATTGCATGAACAATTTCTTCACTTACTATATTTAAAGTATATGCATAGTTATCCCAACTTAGGTACTTAAAGAAAATTTCTTATCATAAAATTCTGGGGCATCGCATATCAAGATCCTGGAATTGGTATCAGAGCTTTCACAAGAGTTGAAAACAAGAATACAAGAAGATGGAAAAGGAAATAGCAGCTTTTGTGGATGTGAAAAGGAGAAAGCCACAGTGTATGTTGGTATTCATTCAAGAATAAATCAAAATTTTAAAAAGGAGAATGACTTGAGTAGGCATTTGGGGATTGAAGGAGTTGATGGGGTTCTTCATGGTAGCATAAAGACGGTGGTTACAAAAGCCTACCGTCAGATACAGGGGTGGAAAGAGGAGTGGTCCCTGTGAAAGAATGCCAGGTTGAGAGGTGCCCTAGCATGGAGCATCTTTTGTCTAATTACATCATCTAAAGGGTTAAAAGGTAGACTGTTGGTGTCAGATATAAGGAGGCTGAGGACTCTGTATGATGGATACAGTGTCTTTACGCATCTGAAACACTTACATATCGAGTGTTGTCCCAAACTTCACACACACTCTTTCAGTGGTGATTACATATATTTAGAAAAGCTAGAAACACTTCACATCAGATTTTGTGCTCGACTAAAGCGCATGTTCGAAGACAGAGATAATCATGGTGGAGAATGGGCATTTCCACGACTCCGTAGTCTCCATCTATGGGAGCTTCTTAACCACATTCACTCCAGGCCTCAACCCCTTAGTCTGGAAAAGCTAAGAGTTAGAGCAACTTTAGTCTAGAAAAGCTAAAAGTTGGAGAGCAATGTAGAGTGGGACAACTAAGGAGGTGGGATCAACAAGGAAGCCATTAATTTCCAAAGCAAGCAACGCCAATGATCCTTAAATAGATTTATATTATTATTTCTTTTCTTAATAATCTAGACAGATCAATACAAATGAAAAAATGTGCAAACAAATGTTGAGTTGCAGCAGCCTAATAAATAATTTTTTATTAATTTAAGCATGCATGTGAGAGGTGGGTTGGTGCATCAAATCAAACCAGCCTTGGATGAACTAGTAACTACCGTTAACTGCATTGAAAATAGCTAGTTAGCTTTTGGATGTCCAAAAAATATTATGTATGCTTGTTTGAAGATATTTATTTTTAGTGTCGAACAAATAAAACACAAACCAGGATAACTTTCGTTATTGGGTATTAGCCAACAATAATGCTAATGTTGTTTGTTTCTTCCATGGATATGTATAGAAAACACAGACAAGTGACAATAAATGTGGCACAATTCATTTTCCAAGGAATTTGTTTTACTTGAAGCTCAAGTATCGTTGGAGTGGTTTAAAAGTGTACGCAGATTAGGTGGATGGAGTTGATGGGGTTCTTCATGGTAGCAAAAAGATGGTGGCTACAAAAGCAGGGGTGTTATGGTTGCGTG